>APFE030159551.1:49407-61425 GCA_000404065.3 Pinus taeda
CAGATTCCCAAAAAAACGTTGTTTAGGGCCTCAAAACGGCTCCGGAAGTTCAGGACCCGAAAAACTGCTAAAAATAGTAAGTTGTGCTACAATTAAGGAAACTGAAAATGATGAGAAAGACAATGGTGGGGGTCCAGGTGGACTTGGCAGGTGGCCACCAATATCCACCTGGATCAATGATAAGGTGCAACAGTATGATGTGTGCAGCATAGTAATGAGGTCCAACATGATGATGCAGTACATGGAGGTGCAACATGATGATAAGGTGCAACAGTATGATGTGTGCAGCATAGTAATGAGGTCCAACATGATGATTGGGTGTAGCACAATGAGGTGCAACATGATGATGGAGTCACCTTGGATTAGTGGAAGTAGTATGCCTTCACCTGAGCTCAGATCAGCTAACTCATATGCCATCTTCTTAGAAAATATCTCTGCTCTTATTTAGATAAGTCAAAAGCTTGACTTCTGATGTATATGTACTATCTCTCTCTCTGCTGAACTATTGAAGAACATATAAGAAGAATTGATCAAGGGTTTCCCCACATTGGGGTTTGTCCCTGGCTGGTGCCACATCTTGTGTCCTCTTGTCTTGGCTTGTCTTCTGCTATTTATGTTCTATCTGCAATTTACTATCATGCTAAATGTGATTTCTAATCTGGAATTGATATTGAGCTAATATGGAAAATTGAAGTAAATTTGCTTTCAACATAGAACATACCTAAAATTAACACAGATACAAATGTCGATGGAGATAAGGTGAATGATGTATCTACTTCAAGATACCTTGTGAGTCTTAAATTAATAACCATTCTTGGACTATGCAAACAATCCATTCCAACAAATTCCATTACGAAGGTATACTATGTGGTTGTTGCAAAGGCAACAAAGGAGATTGTGTAGCTCATGAAGATACCAGAGGATTTGTAGGAAAACAAGTGAATACAACTCTACTTTTTATTGACAACACTTTTGTAGTCTAGCTGGCCAAGAATCCTAGATTCCATGATCAAACAAAGCAAATCAACATGAAGTACCATTTGATTCAACATCATGTCGGGGTTGAGACCATTCCACTGATACATTCTATAAGTGATCAAATGGCAGACATCTTCACCGAAGTGCTTGGAAGATAAAAGTTTAGAAAGATGTTTGGACTTACAAACACCCCTTCGGATTAAGGGGGGAATGCCAAATATCTAATCCTTGAGATTATAGTACATACATATTAATTTAGAAGAAATATGAAGAATCATAGTTGAATAGAAAGAGTCACTAGACTTCTTGGAAGAAGAAACCAAAGGCCACTTCCCATTGTATCGATGTATGGCTCACTTTAATGGAAATCAATTCAATGCATGGAACTACTCATTGCCCAGCTTGTCATCCATTGACCCAAAACTCCCAATTCTATGACACTTGGGGAAAATTCCACCAGTCAACAGTTTCACAAATCACTTAAATAACCAAAAGAATTACACTATTAGGACGTCATTGACTCAAATATGAAAAGTGGGCCTCGCTAAAAGGCCTAAAGAAGAAATCTGGCAAACACTAAATATGCAACCCTTAGTGCAATTGTTCGAGCAAATAGGCTCCCGGATCTCTTGTAAAAGAATAATTCTGAATTCTTATTTTACAATGAGAATGGCACTAGCAAAAGCCTCAACAAAAAGCCCTGAAAAACAAGAGAAAACCACTCAAATACAGTGGAAAAACCAAGAACACCGAAAAGAGGAGGGTGTTGGTGATGGAAGGGGTAACAAACCATTAAAAAAATGTTGTTGCCCTAAAGCACAGTTGAAAAGACGCTGTTTTAAGACTATTTTTCAAAGCACCATCTCTCTTGTTCTCTTCTTCATGGTTTCACTTTCATTTATGTGCTTTATGTTCAAAATTTATCGTGGACTAGGATTTGTTGAAGTGCTTACTGTAGATTTGACAATCTCTTTATCAAATCAAAGCCGTAAGTGAAGACTACCATCATCGAACAAAGTCGTCAGTTTTAAGGAGGCACTTACATGCCATAAACACACATTAAGTGTTTCTTTATAGTGCTCAGCTAACCATATGGATATAATTTCTTGCCAGTGATTTTGTTTAGATGCAATATGATGATCATATAGGACCCATTTAATTTGGCTTTAGACATACCGAGGTTCATCATTCACCATATGTTAAACCTGTACTACTACTAATCTTATGTCTATCTATGTGCATAAGGAGAAACCACAATATATACATAAAATAAGAAGCACTGACCCAAAATATATTACAGAAGGGATGCCTGCAAGCACTTGTATACAATTTCAAAAGCAATCAAACTGCTTTATTATTACTATAACTTAACTTACTGGTCCTGTTTCATTACATATATAGATACTTCATGCCTCGGGCTATATTAATAAAAAAGCATCCTCCGTTGAGGTTGGATCTAAATCAAGTAGCATTGCCCCAACTGCTCCAGCATGTCCTTCATGTCGTAAGAATATTGCCTGGAAAATATGTCAGTCAATTGCTGCGTATTGAATCTATACAAGTTGCCAATGAAAATAAACACAAAAAATGGCAATACAAGAGAGTCCAGCATGGCAGAACTTGGTGGAAAGTTGCAAACAAAAGATCCAGACTAGATAACTAAGCCTGTGAAATTTCATAAAAAATAAAGTGTAATGTTATTTACGCAATTAAAGAATATAAAGATGAGACATACATTGAAAAAATTGTCATTGTAAGTTGTGAAGACTAAAAGTGGGGGATTTCAACAACTTTCATGAACCGAGGACTCCATACTTGTAAATATTATAAAGAATTGCCAATCCTGCAACTCAGTGCAGTTGTAGGTGTATTATGGAGCAACATCAATCCCGTGAAATGTATACTCCAATTTCTTGTATGAATAATGTCAAAATGACATGTATAAATGTCTACGGAATAGATGCAGAAAATATTTTGTTATTCAAAATTAACCCAATATTCAATGAGACAAAGGTGTTACATATATGCCTTCACAAATGCGAAGCAACTTTTGTTATTCTAGCTGGTTAGGAACCGCTTTTTTTTAATGCAGCATAACTACTTTATTATAATGTCATGTCATAATAGTTTAATGAGGCTAACTTGACTTTATAACATGCCCTAAGACTCGATATATAATACAATTGTTCATGTTTGTAGCTTGGACAAGAACTTCCATTGTATTTTTGAAATTCAGTTTATCAAAGTGAAGAGTCTTTTAATTTTAAGTTACCAAAAAATCTAATAAAGTGTAATTTAATTACACTAGTCATTTAGATAAATCTCCACCATTGATCTCTAGTTAGATTGGGATTTAATCTCAACTGTTGATCTCAATGAAAGATTAGGTTGTGGAGACTTAGTCATCATCTCAAAATTGTGAAGGCAATGCAAGATAGAAGGAAATGGGACACAGTAACTCAATTGCACAATGAGATAGAGGAGTTCACTCAGTGTACAAGCCACAAAGAAGAGGGAAACAAAGCAGCAAAGGGAAATAGACTTCAGCCAGATTTATGGAGGCCATACGATTTCAAGAAAAGAGGAGGCTGTCTGAAATGGGCGTAGAAAGAGAAGTTCAACTCAGCAGTAAGCCATATGATCTTAGTTGATTTTCAGAGAGCAGGTCAAGTTTATATCAGCACCATATAGGGCTGTATGAGTGCCAGGAATTTGTTGTAGATTTTCTTTTTCAGTGGGCAGAATTTCCTTATTGAAGAGCCCTCGTAAGTTTTGAGAAAATTAATGAAAAACTGATTTGAAGGACAGTAAAAATTTATCTTTTGTTTCTGCTGATTTATTTTCCAGCCAGTGTGTGTGATCTAATTCCATGATCTGAATTTTTTTTGTTTCAATTAAAAATTCAGCAAGTTTTATTTCCTAAGATCATAAAAAAGTTATTCACCTAGGATCTAGATAGATATTTTTTTTAACATGGTATCAAAGCGAGCAAGTTTTATTTCCTAAGATCATAAAAAAGTTATTCACCTAGGATCTAGATAGATATTTTTTTAACATGGTATCAAAGCCACGTATCTGATTGAGATTTTCAAGTTTCCAGACTCCAGCAGAAGGATCTAGTGCAAATCTAGATTTATAACAGGCAAATCCTACAGACCTGAGTGGCTAGTAGACAGATCTTGAAAGATCAGTGCACATTTGTGCATAAAACACACAGATCTAGCAAATATGGGGACCAACAGTTATTTTTTGTTTGGTGCTTGAAGGACTAAACACTTTTTCAGGGCAATTTGTTTAGATATGGGAATATTGCAACAACAAGTCTTAGATTTGAGGACAAACTGGATGGAACCTCAAATTTCTCGTCATGGAAAGTTAGGGTTACATTGTTGTTGGAGGAAAATGACCTCTGGGATATTATTGAGCACACAGTTACATTGTTGACAGATCCTTGGCAGTTGGAAGCCAAAAAGGAGGAGGTTAAAGCCAACTGGGTGATCTTGGATGCTTAAGTATCACTTGATTCCTCACATTTCCAAGAAGGGTACATCCCAGGAGATGTTTGATGCCCTGGTAAGCCTCTACTAGAGTAAAAACACTAACAGGAAGATAATCCTGCAAAACAAGCTCTGATACATAAAGATGTTCAGATTTGACATAGTTACCAGTTACCTATGAAGATCACTTAGATCGTTAATCAGCCTGCAACAGTCGGGGAGAAGGGGGAGGATGTTGAGCTAGTGAACATGGCATTGAACAGTTTTCCAAGTTCCTAGGAACCATTTTTTTAATGGGTTTGTGCTCGCGAGAAGCTTCCAAATTACGAAACTATGGGTTGTCTATATCAGGAGGAGACTCGAATAGAGTCAAAAGCCAACAAGGAAGGTGACAAAAACCTAGCCCTAATTGGTCAAATGAAGAAGGACAAAGCAAAGGGTTCTAGTAAAAGGTAAGGGTAAAGGTGAAGAATTAGTCTCATAGCAAGAGAAGGACTTGAGTAAAATCAAGTGTTTCATTAGACATAAGTTTAGACATTATGCATTGTAGTGTCCAAAGAAGAAGAATGACAAAGTGAAGTAGCAGTAGAAGCAGGGGGCAGCATCAACAAAGAACTATATGAGCAAGTTTGCTACAAAGTTCAAGAAGGATTTCTCACTGGATTTTTGTCTTTCTACGAGCACAGTTCCGAGGGACATGTGGTATGTGGAGAGTGCGGCATCTCCTCATGTGACATCAGCTTGACAGTTGTCTAGGAGTATAACAAAGCAGGGCTCAACAATGTAGTTGGATCTTGGTGATGATGCCAAGTATTTAGTAGCTGGGGTGGGTTCGATTTCATTCCAACTCGAGTGAAAGAGCTGTTTGGACTTGAAAGATGTATTGTTTGTTCCAGGGCTCAATAAGAATTTTCTTTTAGTTTTGATCATGGAGGATAAGAGTCTTGTAGTGGAGTTCAAGAAAGGGCAAGTATCTATCAAGCCGAAAGGATCTAGCCAAGACACAACTAAGGTGATTGGGTTTAGTGTTAAAATGGGCAACTAGGGCCAAACTCCATGTGGGTCATCTTATTAATGGCAGCTGATATTTTTCTTGGAACCCTCTCATTGAGAGGTGTAGGATTGATCTAAAGATCATCCAATTCCGACAAGTATTCATGGAGATATGAATTGATTTGTGTTATGGGACAATTTGTCAAGGTCGGCCAGCAACCAAATTGCCCCCACTTGTGCTCAACGTTTTAGTATAAATAGAGATGCCTTGAAGGTCACTTGTACACACACTTCTTGTGATCTCTTCCTCTCCACTTGTCTTAGGTTTTGCTAGGAGGAGAGATCCCAAGAAGACAATGCTGCCCCTAATGGAGAAGATGCCTTAAAACGCAGTAATGGAGATGATGCCCTAAAAAGCTCAACGATGTCATGGAAGAAGGCATGCCCTAGATCTGAATGCTGCCATGGGAAGGTAGAGTCTTGGATATGCCCTAGCCGCAGTCAAGAGGGGCAGCAAAAGTGTAAGCCCTCAACACAGCCAAGAAAAGGGTCTTCTGTCTAAGGGAGTTTCAACGCTATCCAAGGAACCCTAAAGGAAGCCCTAGCCACAGAAATTAGGAGGACGTTTGCATCCCTATGGACGCTGTTAAGAGGCATATGCCATGCCCTCATCCACTATGCTAAAAGAATCAAGGACGTAGTCAAATGAGGTCTTAACTTGTAAAAGACTTCGCTGTCATGAGGAAGCCCTACTGCCTAAACTGCTGACCTAAATCAAGGCAGCCCTAAACGCTGTCTTTAAAAGATGTTCTAGCAGCAGGAGGAGAGTCCTCGCAGCCATTAAGGGAGAGGTATAGCTGCTGTGAAAGGAAGGTCTGATCGCAGTCATAGGAGGCCTATTTCAGCAGTCAAAAGAACCTCAACCACAGCAAGAAAGAGACTGATCAGCGTGTACATTTGAAAGCTGTTTCAGGGGTCAAATTAAAGGGCTGAACTGCTTGCTGATAGGAGGTTTGAGTGAGCTCTTGCTGGAAGGATATCAGCCACTCTATAGGCTGTCATAATCATGTTCTAAGGATTGTTGTATGCCACTTGGATAAGAAGTGAGCATAGACATAGTTCAGTCATTGTTTAGGGCTTGAAGGCTACTCTGAATTGTAAAGGAAATGATATTTCCTTGGAGATCAATTGCAGTGAAATCTGGGTAGATTTTAAGGACTGTTAGGAGACTGCACTTTCGACCTGTTAAAGGAGTCTAGGTGCTCTGCTAGGCTGTAAGCCATAGCAAGCAGCTAAGACTGGTGAGTGCAATGGGATGATGGTTGCAGCATATTGGACGCCATGATGGATGCAGCATGATGGGTGCAGCATTGGGTGCAGCTCAATGATGGGAGCAACATTGTGATGAGAGCAACTCAGTGATTGAGTGCAACACAGTGACAGGTGCAACATGATGATAAGGTGCAGCAGTATGATGTGTGCAGCATGGTGATGGAGTCACCTTGGATCAGTGAAAGCAGTATGCCTTCTACTCAGCTCAGATCAGCTACCTTATATGTTATCTTCTTAGAGAAGATCTCTGCTCTTATTTAGATAAGTCAAAGGATTGACTTTTGATGTATATGTACTATCTCTCTCTCTGCTGAACTATTGAAGAATATATAAGAAGAATTGATCAAGGGTTTCCCCACATTGGGGTTTGTCCCTGGCTAGCGCCACATCTTGTGTCCTCTTGTCTTGGCTTGTCTTCTGCGATTTATATTTATGTTCTATCTGCGGTTTACTTTAATGCTGATGTGATTGCTAATCTAGAAAAGATATTGAGCTCACTGTGAAAATTGAAATAAATTCCTCTAGCATAGAACATACCTAAACTTAACAGTTAGAGAAGGTAATTTGTACAAGTTACAGTGTGAGCTTGTTCAAGCTTTGGCTAATAGTAGTGACAACTTTTGTGAGTTGTGGCAAAAGAGGACGGGGCACCTTCATTATAGAGAGTTTACTATTCTTAGGTAGATGGCTATCGGTCTTCCAAATTCCAGAAATGAGCAACAAGGCACATGTATTGATTGGAGTTAGAGCAAGAGTTTTGTCTAGTCTATGATACCTAGACTAGCAGAGGGACCCACAAATTTCCACTATTGCAGACTTAATCTATTTCCTATGTATTGACTTAGAAAAAATTTAATTTTCTTGTCACATTATAAAGAGATTTCAGCCTTGCAAATTAAAGTAAATCTCGACCATTGACTTTGCTAGGTGGGCCCTGGTCGAATTATAAAGAGGAGATGAAGCAACTAGTGGAGATATTGACTTAGTGCATCAAAAGTGTGTGTCTTGCTCAACAATTTCACAAGTGTGTTTAGCAATTAGGGCACTCAGACTAGTGCAATGAGGGCAAGGAAAAGAGGTCGTTCAACTCTCAGATTTTCCATCTAGTCGTCACTTTTAGCCAAACCGAATTTATCAACACAAAAGGGTCGTATAGAGGGTTGTACAGACTCATATGAATTTCGTACAACATGCAAGCAGAGAGGGTCATAAGGGCCAAGACAGAGTCCACTTGGGAATTGGGTGAATTCAAGGGTTGCTACGGCAAAGGGAAAGATTGCTGCCTTATGATCAAGTGGAAGACATCTTTAACGATGATCCATCAGGAGATATGCCTCATAGCATGATTGTTCATGTGTAACTCATTAGGGTTTCATAGGGCTCTTCACAAATAGCTTTTGCAAGAATAGTCAAGAATCACAAGCTCCCCCTAACAGTGAGCATGGTCTCCTTGTTGGCAGAATTTCATCCTCAAAACTTGGAATATCATATATGCCAAAGATGTACTCATTAAATTAGCAGCATGAGTTGATGTCTAAAGTGTTCAAGAGGCTTTCTAATCCAATTTGCTTTCTTCTCCAAACTTGTGTGACTTTCTTCTCTTGCTTGGTAGTCATGTTTTTAGCTTGGTTAGGAACCCATGTCAAGTTACAAGCATGAGCCATATGTCCAATGTTATGACATTTGAAGCACTCCATCTTGTTCTTAATGAGGGAGCATGAATTCTTCTTGAAAAGTTGCTTCTAGAACACTGATGAGGACCATTATACTTGTCCTTGTGGTATGCCCTACAATCCTTTGCCATATGCCCAAAATTTGTACAAGAATGGCAATAACCAAGAAATATACTTTTGTACCTAGAGGATGGAGATTGCATTGATGTACTTCTAAGGTCATTTTGTCTTGGGATCCTTTGATCAAATTTATTGCCCCTTGCATTCTTAACACCATCTACATATCTTCTTGGAGTAGGGTTTCTTCCAATGTCATCTTGATTCTTCTCCTTGCATTGGTTGGAAGTGGGGTCATCAATATTTCTTCCAAGCTTCTCCACATCCTTGTTGTTTGAAGCATTAGGGTTTGCATCATTTTTGTTTGAGGGTTCACCTGCATATCCAAGACCTGATTTATCAAGAGGAGATCTTTGATGACTTAGGATGTCATCTAGGGTTTGAGAGCTCTTTAAACTCTTGTTCAGATGATAAAATTCTTTCTTTAGGATATCAATTTCTTCTTTTGTCATCTTGCATTCTTCATCCTTCTTTGCTTCCTTTCTCCATTTCTTCCTTCATTCTCGTTGCTTCACATAATTGGGCCTTAAGTGAGATGACTTCTGATTTTGATTTGGTGATGTCTTCATCCTTTTCTTCTAGTTGGCATATCATGGTATTTTTTTCCTTTTTAGCTTCATCGGCTTGTCCTCCCAGGAGGGACAAAAATTTGATCACCCTTTCAGCTCCTTGTGCTTGTTTCTTTGCTTCTTCTAGTTGAGATTTAAGGGAGGAGACTTCTTCCTTGTATTGACCAATTTTTGCTTCAAGTTTGTTCAAGTCTTCATGTCTTTGTTGAAGATGGCTTGACAAATTGTCTTCCCTTCTTCTTGCTTTGTCCAATTCATTTGTCATGGATATGACTTCTTCATGATGTCTTTTCTTGTTTTGATGAAGTTCTTCCTTAAGCTTGGTTAGCTCCTTATTTCTTTTATCAACTTCCTTCCTTGTCTTGTTATGGTCATGGTCACCATCTTGCGCTTGCTTCTTAAGCTCCTCATTTTCCCTTTTCAAACTGCTTATCTCTTCTAGTGCGGCTAAGAGTTTTGCCTTGAGATCTCTTCATTTTATTCATCTTCTAGGTCCTCCTTGGTCTTGATGTCTTCATTCTTGTTTTCAGCTTCCTTCATGGGTTCTAGATTTCCTTCTTGCTTTCCATCATCTTCTTGATTAGAGGTCATGGTCAATGCTCCTTTTCAGTGAAGATCTTGAAGTTTGTCCCACATACCTTTTGCCGATGAACATTTCTCTGTTTTGGCCTTTATAGGATCTGGTAGCCCACTCAAGATTGCTTTTATCGCTTTTGCATTATATTCTCTGGATTCTTCTTCCATCGTGCTTTCAATAATCACTAATTCCCAAACTTCAAAACCTTGGGCCATTAAAAAATTCTTCATTCTTGCCTTCCATATATCAAAGTTTCCATTGAACAATGGAGTTTTCCCAATTTGATTATCTTTAGTTTTCACGGTTGAAGAAGAGACATCATTAGAAGGATTGGAGGCCTTCATCCTTGGCTTTTCCATTTGTGCTATAAGGATCTACCTTCAAGTTGTTAGGCTTTGAGTCAAGGTATTGGCTTTGATACCAATTGTTGGAAATACTGAGAGGGGGGTGAATCAGTATTTCTCTTCAATTGTTAGTTTTACCAATTAAGATCACTTATAATTAGAACACAAACTGAACAATGATAGAATAATAATTTTATTACTCAGAAATAACGAGGACTCCAATCCTCTTCTTTATAACAAATCAAGTACAATAATAATTAGGGCTCCAACCCTAGATGAAGACACCGATCTCAATCCACCAAGCTCCAACTTGTATTTTGCCAAGCATCAACTTGGATTTCACGTCGCAGTAACCATTAGGGCTCCAACTCTATCTTCCCAAGGTACCAACCTTGTCTCTTTGAGGCTCCAACCTGGTCTTCTTGAGGACTCCTATCCTCTAGGGCTCCAACCCACTACTTCAATTTGTCAAGATAAGTTTAACATTTCTTCATGGCTCCCAATATCTTCTACAATAAGCCCTGACAAAATCTTCACCTTCAACAATGCCTTCATTTAATCTGCAAATCACTTCATCAATGACAACTTTATCTTCTCAGAAGTTGTCACTACAACTCTTCATTTCACCCAAACAAATTCTCCAAGGTCACCTCATGATGACTTTAGCAATGCATCATGGTCTATAATTAATGTCTCCAAGAGGCTTCAATAGGTCTACATACAATGTCCTTCAACGAGTTGCTTTACCAAGACTTCAAAGATCCTTCAATAATGCTTTAGTGATGTGTCAAGCAAAGCCCAAACTGTCTTCAGATGTCTGCTCCAAAGTACTCTCCAAGGTATGCTCAAGGATATCTTCACAAAGTGTCTTCAACAGTGCTCTAAGAGAAAACTTCTGAAGATGGTCCAAAATCTCTTTATAGACAATTCTGGGTCTGGTCCAATGTTTGCTTAAAAAGGGACTTCAAGACTGTTCTAGGAGTCTTTTAGGAACACTTCAATAACACTGCCTTTACACAACAATTCTCCTCCACCAAGTCCTCACATAGTCCCTTAATGTTCTTCAAAATCATTGTTCTAGGGCATACTTAGCAGCCTCCTGACAATGGTATTCACTCTCCAATATCACAGATAACTGAGCCTCTGCAATGCTACAGGTCTGAACTCGTTAAAGTGACTGTCCTTAAGGTTGCAACTTCTCCACAGGTGGGGATCTGATGTATAGGTGCTAAGTCTGAGATATCTATGGTTAGGTCTGAGGTAAGGTAGCAAAGAATATCCAGTAGGTCTGAATCCTAAACCCGAGCCTCTTATTTTCTCCACAGAACTGTCCTTCTGCAATCCGAGTTATTTAAATACTTCTCCACAACTGGGTCAGAAGCCAACACTTCTTCAACAAGTTTGAGATTCTAATCTCCAACAAAGGCTGCAATCTGAGCCTCAAAAAATTGCTTGTTCACTAGTTCAGGGTCTGCAAATTGAGCCTTTTATCACAGGTCCAAGAAAGTGAAACTACAGGTGCACAGGTGTAGGAGCTTCCAGGGGAATGTTTTGTTATCCAAGCTTCTAGAGGTGACAATCCATCACAGATCCGAGTTTCATTAGCCTTCACACAAATGTATACTGCTATATAGACCGAGTTTCTGAGCTTACAAAAGATACCCAATCACAGAAGTATGCCCAAACATAAATCTCTTTTGTTCTCCCCGACCTGTATTCTCCTTCTGTACTCTTCTCTGAATTTTTCACAGAATTAGATGGCTGAAATGATGAATTTTGACTTTATATTTATACACAATTTGACCTAAAATGAAGGGATGTGTCTTTTTGGAGGAGAGGCTGACTTGCTCAATGTTACTTGGGAGCGGGAGCGGGAGCGACCATTTTCAGAAGCTCCCAGTTTGGGAGCGAATCCGGGAGCGATTTTTTAAAAATATA
>APFE030159551.1:77603-99651 GCA_000404065.3 Pinus taeda
CGGCCTCCTCCACCATTTCAAAACCTTCCCTGTCAGCTGCATTTGTAGCTCTTTCCTTCAATACCTGCCAATGTGGACTTGATACCATGCTAGCCATTGACTCTCTTACCTTCAAAAGGCGCTTGAAGGTGAGGTAATAGCTACAAAATCTCGTCTTCGCAATCTTCAACAACTCCAATCTCGAGTGACTGCGGAAAAGGCCATGGGTATTGCTATGATTTGTAATAAATTTTATCATTTTTTTGCCTTTTTTGTACAAATCACCAATCCATTGGTATTGTTCATTTTTGTTCTTGACAATATCATGCAACAGAAGGTTTAATGTGTGAACCAAACATCCAGACCAAAATATATTGGGGTATTTGTCCTCAATAATTGCTCCCGCTGCCCTACAATTAGCAGCATTATCAGTGATGACTTGGATGACATTGTATGGCCCAATACGGTCAATTGTTTCAAGTAATGCTTCTGCAATGTTGATGGCGGTCTTGAACTTGTCTGAGTAATCATGTGCAGTTAGAAATATTGGACCATTAACAGACACAACAAGAACACTTATCAATGGCTTGCCTTTTACATTTGTCCATCCATTAGATACGATGGACACCCCATGCTCAGTCCAAGCACTTGTCATTCTATTCAAAGAGTGTGATATTTTTGCTTTTTCATTATCAAGGCCAACGGTTCTTGCCTTGTCATACCCAGGGCTCCTGTATCCTTTAGGGGCATCATTTATGGCCGAAACCATTTCGTGCCAATAAGGTGAGCGAAGAACGTTGAATGGTATCCCACATGCATAGAGAAACCTGTAAACCTTTGAATCCACATCATTCCTACAACCCTCATCAAGGAAATCTGATATGGTTCTACGCCTTAAAGATGATGACCCTGAGCCTCCATATCCACTGCCTTGGGAGGATGCTGAAGAAGTTCTTTGTGATTGTGAGCTTGGTTCAACGAAACCCCTTGATTTTTTTGATTTGTATTGGGCTTCTTCCTCCTCCCTTATGTATTTGGCTCTATCCGCTGTTGACACCGCTGCACAAGTTTTGATTCCTATTTGTTTCTCTCCATCCCATGGCCTTTTCCCACAGAGGTGTCTTCTAGCACGGGTGTATGAACCTGTGTAATCAGTGTTGCAATGGGGGCAATGAAATTTAGTGGTTCCACCCCCTCTCCCTGTTTTAGCCCTTTGAACATATTTCCACAATGGGGTTTGGTCTTGTTTAGTCTTTTGAGTGCTCTGTTCACCCTCCTCCAGCTCCTCCTCACCTTTTCACCCATTTGACTTTCTCTAGCTTCTTCATCCCCCTCTTCCGTTTGGCCCCTCCGTTTCCTACTCTCCAGCACCATAATAACCATAAAAGGGACCAGGAAGAGGAAAATGCCCAGAAATATAGTCAGGTCCATGGTGTTTGATGTTTGTAGGGTTTTCATTCAACAATCTGCAAATTAATTTAATTTATTGGGATTAATTAACTTAATTTAATAATTTAATTGAAAATCATAATTTTAATACTCAATAAACTAAATTAAATTCCCTAAATTACTACCTAACTAAATTAAACTAGCTACATTAGCTAAATTGTTACGTTACTTACCTCTGCAGGCTTGCTCCTCGCTCCTCGCTCTTCAACAATTGCTCCTTGCTCCAAACTCTTGCTCTTCAAGCTCCTCAACTTCTTCAAACATTCACAATGAAATGTTTTTATGCCCAAAGGGCTTTTAAAACATAAAAAAAATTATAAAATTTTAGTTTATTTTCGGGTCCGCGGAATTTTTTTCCGCCGACCCGCTCCCGGCCCGTTTGAAATCGTTCCCGGAGCGATCGCTCCCCGATCGCTCCCGGGCTTTAAAAAGCGCTCCGGGAGCGACGAAGCGGCCGCTCCCTAGGTCGCTCCCGAAATCGGCAGGGAGCGAAATTTTTTTGTAAGGGAGCGCGCTCCCGAAAATCGCTCCCATCCGGGAGCGATTTAGGGAGCATGCTCCCAAGCCGCTCCCGCCTGGAGCGCGCTTCGGGAGCGGGTTCGAAGGGGGGGGGGGGGGGGGGGGGCGGCTCCCCCGCACTATGGACTTGCTCATGTTGGATCATGTCAGCTAGCATAAAAAATGAATTATTCCAACTTGTAAATTCATTTTCTCTCAATCCAAGAGAAGTAATAACTCGTTGGAAAGAGAAAAAAAAAAATCCTCTACAAGCCTATGCCAATTTCACCTTTAAATGAGGTCATTTTTCCATCCATAAAATTATATTTCATGAACTGTCATAATTATTTTATTCATGGCAGCCTTTAGTATTTTATGTCTATATGTTTTTGGCATTCAAGGTAAAGGCTCCATTAAGGTTTGACATTAATGGAATGGACCTATTAGGATTAGGGCTTCCAGAATCATGAGCATCATTAAATAAGGCTAGGGTGCCTTTTCAATATGTGTCTTCATGGGCATCATCTTATTTTCCAAGAATTTATGACAATGCTAGGGCTTCTTAGGGCTCCACGTGAGTTCTTTATTAGGATTAGGGCTTCATCTTATTTTTCAACCAACATAAGTCTTCATAAATCAAATATCAATTCTAGGGTATGCACTTAGGATTTGGTATATCTTCAACAAGACATCATGGGCATCTTTAACAAAGCTAGGCTAGGGCATCATGAAACTAGAGCTTTAGGGTTTTATCATGTAGCTAGGGAATATGCATCATCTTCATGCTTATGGTTTTCTCCTGGGGTTTGCATGAGGTTATGGTTATTCCTGTATCACAAGAATATTTCCCATCTCAACAATGCCATATTGACATCAATGACAACTTTGACCAACATGTTTCCTTCTTTTTTCATTACATTGTTGTCAAATTTCCTCTTTATATCTAACATTATTTTTGTCACTTGATTATAATCCTTTACCTTGTGTTTTCCTTGGAAAGAAGGTTTGCAGGTATATTCTAAAGAATGTTTGAAAGTAAGGATTATGGCTAGAATCTAGATTTAGAGGAAGCCTTTTCAAGGTTTGTAGAAAGAAGCAACTCAAGGTATGTTTTAAAATATGTAGAAAAAAGGTACGACCATTTTGTCTCTAAAATTGCTCCCCCATCTCTAGGGCTTTGCTACAAAATCATGAAGATTCGTATATTGTGAGGGTGTTTGATCTTTAGATTAAATCTACCCTTGTAATACCTATCTTTTGTTATTTGTTCACTTTGGTAAAACCCCAGCCTTTTGATTTTTTTAATTTTTGTTAATGATATCTAGGGCACACGATAAAACGCTAACTTTTTAGGGTTTGATGATAGTACATAAATTTTATGACAGAGCCCTTGTAGAAGTTGATAAAAAGGTTCTAAGGCATGAACAATGAAACCCTAGGTGTAAAATGCTTCTGACATGGTTAAAATCCTAACATGGTTTATTTGTTGAAGGTTTAAAATTTAAAGTTTTGATGATAATATCTAAGGTTTGTGACAAAACCTTAGCAAAGGTTGTTGTAAGGAACTAAGTCCCGAGGATGTAGTCCAATGGATAGGTGGGGAGATTTGGTCCCCCACAGGTCTTGTGGTCCAATCTAAGACAGGACTATGTATGCTTGAGAGCGACTCCCAACACAATTTCTTCAGTGGAAAAAAAGGGAACTAGGGCATGAAAGTGTAACCCTAGTTGATTTTTTTTGCTATAATTAAAACCCTAACTAGGTTTAGGTTTTGAATATCTAATGTTTAAATTCAAAGTTTTGATAACCCTAGATGCTAACCCTAATTTTATGCTCTTGTAAATATATATTTGTGCTTTGTTGTACTTGTTAATGAGATTTGCAAGTACATAGTTTTCAAGAGGTTATCGACCTCATACTTTATAATAACTTTATGATGATGTTGAGCATGCTGGAAAGAGGGAGCTATAAGAATTCTGATGACATTGAAGTTTACATTGGTGATTGAAAGATGACTTTGTTGTCATATGAAGATAAAAGGAATGATGTTTTGGAAGATCGAAGTCCTTCGATGATATGATGATGCAAAAGAAAGAGCCCATGTAGCTGGAAGAATAAAGTTGTTGATGATGGACTTATCCCTAATTGAAAGGGAGCTTGGATGAAGGAAAGTGTATATCCTCCATAGTTGAAAAGAAGGACATGATGTATAGTAAGACGATGAAGAAAGAATAAGATTGGAGAATAGCTAAGGCACTATCGGTGGTTGATATTGATGTACTATGAATAAGATTCGGTTGCTTTGAGAAGTGTTGAAGCCGAGTTTAGTGCTACTGAAGAATTTGGAGAAGGAAGCTTCCGTCAAGATTTGTTTGGATATTATGATGAACTAAGCAGCATCAGAATAGTTGAAGACCCTGGAGATTGTGCTAGCATATCGATAATAAGAACAAATATATTGGAAGTGATTGGGGTCGTAAAGCTACAGTATGTTCAGATGGATGAACAAGTAGCTGATGTGTTGATCTCTCCCTAAGAAGTTTGTGTATTTTAGAAGCATGATTGCATTGGTGGATATCTTTGATTCAGTTGAGAGGGAGAGATGAGTACCATAAGTTGCCTGTATGATGGTACTTGGGAGGACATCTTGGCCTAGTTTTTGTTGAGATCTCAATCATAGTTTGGCCTTGATGATGTCTAGATCTTGGTGTGGGAGGGTATCTTGGTCTTATGGAGCTCTGTTTTAGTGTTTGACCTTGATGATACCTAGATCCCTATAAGGGTTGGTGTCTTCTCATGGAGGCCTAGATGGTATCTATATCGAGTTGGATTAATACCAGGCTTGTAGCCTGATGGTACTTATAGTGGCAAGTTGCCTTGATGACACCTTAGTCCTTGTTGGGAGGATACCTTAGCAGTATTGGTATCCCTAGCATTGTGTATGTTGTACTTTTCTTGGAACATTTCAAATTGTGGTCAACATTGTACCAATTGAACAATTATGAATACCTCCCTAGTGAAGAGGGAGTGTTAAGAAATGTAACTAGTATCAGTCTTCATAATTGTTGTAATTCTCAAGTATTTGTCAAAAATAAAGAAAAAAGAAAATTTATTGTCAAAGAAAAATTATTTATAAGCATGGATTTCATGCTTTATTTATTTTGTTTCTAGGTCAAAGCACCCATTGAGTGTTTTTTATGTCATCAGTCATTATGTACTAGACCCTTCTTGGGCTCATTGTATCGAAGAAGAAAATCATTATGTAAAAGGTGTCTCTTATCACTCCTCCACTAAGTCGGCCTCAAAAGAAGAGAAGTCAGCCTCATTGAAGGATGCGACCACCTTGAAGAGACTATATATAGAAGTGTATTCAACCTATTGTGATTCCATCTATCCAAGGAATTGGATCTAAAATTTTCAAGTGAAGGGAGAAGTGCAAAGAAACCTAAAAGAGAAGTCTTTATCATTTCAAAGGAAGAATAAACATAGTGAAGAAGAAAGGGATCAAGATTCATTGTTTTTCTACCACAAGTGCGAAGATGACTGAGGTGAATTGCAAGGCCGAAGGTACAGTGCTAATTGCAAAGTTGCAGAGAGGGATGAGACCCTTGTTGACTTATCTTGAAGAGTTGACTTGTGAAGAAATTGGCTAGAGTTTGACTGATCTTCTTGGGAGGCTGACTTGGTGGATTGGAGGAGTTCTTATTGTTGGTCAAAGGGTCTTGGTTGTTTCATTTGATTTGGTTCTAAAAGAAGAGAAGAAGATTTTTTGGGTTTTACCCTAGAAGAGGGGTTTTGCCTTGGCTAATGCCTACATCTTGTGTTATTTTGTTGTATTTGTGATCTTCATTATTTGACATTTGTCTTGATGATAAAAGATATAATAATTGCAAAGAACAATTAATAAGGAACATCACAAGAAAGT
The DNA here is from genome assembly GCA_000404065.3 of Pinus taeda. Classification (NCBI taxonomy): domain Eukaryota; kingdom Viridiplantae; phylum Streptophyta; class Pinopsida; order Pinales; family Pinaceae; genus Pinus; species Pinus taeda. The sequence continues at coordinate 83,455 of APFE030159551.1, forward strand.
TTCAAGAAAGAGAAATCAAATTAAAGAAAACCCTAACTATGTTGCCCTAATGATTTCTCAACACTTTGGTCTTCAAAGATTTTGATTTTATCCTTAATCTAAAGATGCCATAATCATCTTGTACCGGATTACCATACTAAGAGAGGAGAAACAAACATAGATAACACAAGGACTTGACCCTTTCTCTCAGACTTCGAATAGACTTCATCATCAATATCCTCTACTCAAGTTACAAGGGATTTGGTATACTCGACCTATAACAGAATTTAGGAGTATCGACCTTTCTTCAATAACACAGTCAGTCCCCATACTTGGATACCTAGATCTTAGATATGATTCTTTTGGATCTCCTTAGGTTCAGATCTTGGACAGTCATGGAACAATCACTGAGAGATGTCAATCACGGATGTGTGTGTGTGTGTGTGTGTGTGTGTGTAGCTTTAGACTTCATTTATAACAGGGGGATACTTAGGGTTCTTCTCCTCAGTCATCATCAAGATTCTTCTCTTGTCATTTTACTTTGAGCGATCAAGACCTTCTTCACAAGGGCTCAGCTACAGAGGAGCTTGGATCAACATACATCAACACTAGAATTATCATGATGCCACAGGACTTGTGTAGGAGGGGCATACGATGCCACAAAGATGAGTCTCAAAGGGATAATAATATCTGACATTTCATCAATTCAACAGAGATTTGCATGATAGAACTCGGTCTTCTTACTAGCATTAGAGGAATGATAATATCACAGAGAAATGATGGTATGATTGTAACTTAGTTTGATTAGATTCTCATAAATGTGTATGGTTCCACAAATAGACATGTGGCCTCAAATCCACAAACTTTACACAGAGAGTAGATATCTCAAGTCCGCAATTTTCATGGAGAATTGGTGCCACAGGTATGCATGTATAACAAAGATATGGTGCCATAAGTGAGCTCGCATGAACGACTACAAGACTCGGCCTTCAAATGGAAAGAAAAACATGGATAAAATTGACTCTCAGTCCAAAAGAAGCTCAGAGAATTCTAGTTCGGACAAGGAGCAACAGACCTTAGACTTGATCCATAGTAGCCCAATAAACGAAGACCTCTTTAACCCTTGCAACTTGTAGACCTTCACATAAGAGGAGCCACAGAGCTCGCATAAAAGAGATATTACAAAGCTTGTATAAGAAATCACCGAGCTTGCATAACACAAATTAATGACCCTTAGAAACTTGCATATCCATAGAGAAATGTGCGTCTGAAAATTCAGCCATAATGCATAAGCCTTAGAAGACAATTCAAGGTGTTTTCCTCCTAAAACTGCTCTTCAACCCGCTTTGATACCATGTTGATTTTTCTAGGGCACAAGATAAAATTATTTTTTCTTCAATAGATAACTACTTCCAATGATCAGTTAACATTAGTTCCACATAATATTCAATTAATATTATTCAGAAGTTATACAGAAGAAAAATATCAACCATTTAAACATGAAACAACAGTAAAATAACCATGAGACAATGAAACAAAAGACACTAAGTTTTAGGCCTGAGGCCAGGGCAAAACCCACAAGGGGAAAACCCATAAATCTTTCCTTATGTGTGGAGAGAATTCAATGTTCATCAATACACCAGAAGTAACAACATCAAGAGAACAACCAAACCAGTAACCAAGATCAAGTGCCAAGCCCTCCTCCTTTTGATTTCGTCCCCCTTCTTCATGTCTTATGCACTGGAACAAAGATCATTATTAGAGAATTCAATGTGTCCAAATGAGGAGAGGTGGACTCCTTTTTATAGTCTTTCAAGGGGGGTCGAATGGGTGCCCCTTAGGGGCCCAACCGATTTAAACAAGGAGACCCACTTGAATATTTTGGGAGGAAAAATTTATATTAAAAATTTTCATTTCTTCCATGATGAAAATACTGACAATGGCTACTATTTTTCCAACAACAAAATCCTTAGAATGACACTTGTTATCCTTGTATTTTATAATGCTCCATGTGGGGTTGCCTTATTGGTTACTCGTATGGAACTAGGTCTATTTTATGTTGGTCTCCCTCACTTGGTATATATATAAAGGGAGGAGAGAGCCTTTGTTATGACTACTATCGTTGTAGTCTTTATTCTATCTTTGTAATTATGTTGGAGAAATCTTTTAGGAAGCAAAACTTTGAGTTTGTGATAAAAGACCATAGGAGAAGACATGGAGAAGAAAGAAAACACTTGGATACTATTGGAGAGATTACTCTCGTGAGATGGATGAGGACACTACGGTTTTTGCTATGCATGTAAACCATAGAGGAGAAAATAATGGTAAAAGAATTGTTGGTTGGTCTTGTAAAAGCCTTGGCTCTTGTTGTGAAATAAGAAGGTAGCATTAGGGTTCCGACCCTTGAGAATACATCTACAAGAGAGCTAATGCCTTGGCTGATATTGCCACCTTGTTCTTGTGTGATGCCTGGAGATTAGGCCAAGATCATGGAGGGCCTAACTCGATGAGTCTTGAACTTGGTGTGATACCTTTGTTGGAGGAAGACTCATTTATTATACTCCTGATGTTTCATGGAGGTCTAGGTGCTTATGTTAATTCAAGAGTTGAAGACCTAGGGTTTAAGGACTCAAGCCCTAGGATGGGCATCAAAACTTGCAAGCTAGTGGTGGAGTTGTCTTTTAAGCCATGTGCTTGTGTGATGCAAGATGGATAGCATTGGTAAACTCTAATGAAGACAAGAGCGTTGGTGTAGACACCTTGAGCTCAGTGAGATGCCTTACTTGTAGGACTTGAGCTTGATGTGATGCCATGTTTGATAGAGCTTAGTGAGATGCCTTACTTGGCAAGTAGTTGTCATGTGACGTGATGATATACTGTACAATTTATGTGATATGAGTGTTTTGAGTGGTCAACTTTAGTTGGGAATTATTCATAGATAGGAGTTGGTGGCTAGGGTTTTCTTATAATTTTCATAGCTAGGATTTGGAGTGCTTGCCTTGTACCAAGTTGAGATAAGTCGTTGGTATGTAAATGTACTTCTATTTTGTAATATTGTAGGGAAGAAATTTTTGTAGTTTTTTTCCTTTAAGTCACTAGGGTTTCAATACAATTCCATACGTTGTGTATGGTGATACAGTCACAATATGAAATTGTAATAATATGAATGGAATAACTTCAATAACGTAGTTCAACAGTTTATCAACAAATAGAGATCCAATGCCACCCAACATGCTACAACAAATTATGAAATACAACAGTGCTTCAACAGAGAGTAAAACTACCTATAATTTAAATTCCAAACTGAGTTTTGTCTATAATAAACCCTAGGACCTGTAGTTATGACTAGGATCTTCAAGAGGACACGAATTTGCTTGTTGGGAAAAGACTATAGGAGACTTCTCACAGCTTTTAGAAGTTCGGATTCTGTTAAGTAAGAGCTTTAGCCTTTAACGACCTTCTATTTGCCTTAGGAGCATTCTTCACGTCAACCTGCTACACAAGAGCCTCAAGGATTGCGGCCTGATCTAAAAAGGTTCTAATTTGATGCTAGGACTTGACTTAACCGTTAGAGAATGTGGATGACCAATACGAAAAAAAATTTGTCTGTCAAGAATCTTCCCTACACACTTTGGAAGCCACATAAAAGCCACAAGAGACCCAACTTTAGTCCTCCACTGGCCTTAGGGCGCGACGTTTGCATCAAAAATGGGTACAAAAGAATGTGTATGGTTTTGGCTAAGTTTATTCACAGAAAATTGCTTCGATCTACCTCTCAATCACTTCACTGGCCTCAGAAATGAATGTGAACTACTAGCAACAAATCCCAACAACAGAACAAGTCACGAAGAGCTCAATTCTAGAATTCGATCTACTTAGAAAATAATGCTCCTTGTTGTGCCCAAACAGAATCATGATAGGAAAGAATTGATCAATTAGGGTGGAATCTTTCACCACCGAAATCAATAGGGTAGAAGGGGTCTTAAAACCCTCAATACTAATGCTCAAGAAAACAAATGAATTAATCAGTGTTCCACGAGGTCGCGTCCCTCCACCTGGGGGTTGAGTTTCCTAGCTCCCTCGCGCTCCAGGGACTTGGGGACGACTAGTTGTCATTTCCCCATGCTCCCAAAAAGCAGGGTATGCAAGGAAACTCGGAAGGGGTCATTTTCTCTAATTTCAGGGTCGAATCCTCAAAAGGGGGTCGTTTCCTTGGACAAAATTCGAAAAAAAATTAACGAAATAATTTTTTTAAAGACAACTAAGTATTTGAAGGGACCAACAAGACGATGGGATGTTGATCCAGAGAATGATGCATAGGTAGATATGGAGGAGAGCCTTAATGAAACACAGATGGGATTGGTTGGTGTGCCACTTAGCATGTTTGAGAATGCAAGTGATTCTAATTCAAATGGTGACATGGTTGATCCTGATTTATTCATGCAGCAGCTAGATACGGAGACTAGAGTAGCATTACCTTGAGCAATTATGCTCATTTATCTTTTGATATGTTCTTATGTTATTAACTTATTTGCTTTTTTGTTTCAGACTTCAGTTTATTTTGAATCTTGATATATGAATCATGATATATTGGACTTGAGTCTTGAGTCTATAAAATTATCTCTTAATGTATCAGACTTGATTTTTATAATTTTATTTCAATAATCAGTATTCAATGTTCATAATTGGAACTATGGTTTAAACTTTAAAACTTTAAACATTTATAATTTTATTTTCGTTGTACAATGTTAGTAACTTAGTAGTTACACTGTAGAGTTACAAACTTACATGTATGATGTATGATTATATGATATCATGCTTTTTGTTTTAAATTTGTTTCAGTTATATGATTCATCGATTTATCATTTATCCTTCATGATGTAAGTGTTGTATTATATATATTATATAATGATAAGGACAATTACATTATAAATATTAAAATTTCAATGATGTATATTTTATATTTATAAGTTTTTAAGACCTTGACATCCCAGCACATTTTCTAAAAATTGGTGGGGAGCTTTTGCATAGGGCACTCTTGCGTATCCCCACTCCCTCACCTCCTCATCCCGGAATCTTGGTGGAACATTGGAATCAATCCACACTTGATGCTCCAAAATGAATTCAACCCTCTTGTAATTATATATTTTAGAGGAGTTTCTTCTTAATTGATTGAGTAAATTTTACTCCAAACCCCAATTTTGGGCTTCATTGCCCAACTACTCCAAAACTCGCCTAGACATTGGGTATTTTAGGGGTTTTCACCTTTATTAAGGACTGTAGCCTATGAGGATTGATCGACTATTTCATCCTCAATTCATAGAGGAAATTACAATCCCCCTTGTCCGAAATTGCTTGCCCTCGAACAATTGCAAATTTGAGTGTTGCAATATTCATTCTCCTTCCCATGTTGCGTCCTCCTTTAGTAGATTCTTCCATCTGATAAGGTATTCTAAGATTACTCTCCCTCTTAACTTCTTTTCTCGCACCACCATGATCGTTTCTGGAATAAGTTCCAATAGTCCCTCTTCGTCTAATGGCAGCAATTTGATAAAGGTGGTGACTTGCTATCCCACAACCTTCTTGAGGCATGACACATGGAATACATTATGGATTCTGTTGTCCCTTGACATTTCTAACTCGTATGCCACTTCGTCAATCTTTCGAAGAACTTTGTAAGGCCCATAAAGCCCAGGCTTCAACTTTTCTACACCACTTTTTCTTGAGTGTAGACTGCATATAGGGTTGCAATCTCAAGAAAATGAAGTCTCCTACCTCAAAGTTGTGTTTTGTTCGATGCTGGGTTGCGTACATCTTCTGCGGATTTTGAGCAACCTGCATATTTTCCTTGAGTACCCTGAGAATGTCCTGACTCTCCTATATCCAATCATTAGCAATATGTGCCTTGTTGTCTCCAAAAATCACGTCCATAAAGGATGGTCAATCATACCCATATAGTGCTTTGAAGGGTGTCATCCTAATGGATAAATGGTAGGTGGTGTTGTAGCAATGCTCCCCAAGGTACAACCATTTGATCCATGTCTTTTGCTAACCCGTCACGTAATTGTGTAGGTACCCTTCAATCCACTTATTCATGATTTCTATCTGACCATCTATTTGTGGGTGATAGCTCGTACTAGGGGCTAATTGTGTCCCCACTATTCTGAAGAGCTCTTACCAAAAAGCACCCATAAACCTACTATCCCGATCGCTGACTATATTCTTTGGTAGTCCATGAAGTCTGAAGACCTCTTTGAAAAACAATTACACTACTTGTCTAGCCAAATAGTCAACTGAGATGGCAAAGAAGTGTGCAACTTTGGTCAACTTGTCCACCACAGTATAGATGCAGTCCTTTCCTTGCGCTTTGGGTAACCCTATGATGAAATCCATCAAGATGCTCTCCCATTTTTGTACTGGGATTGAGGTTGGAGAAGACCTGCAGGGTGTGTGTGTTCGACCATATTCTGTTGGCATGTCACGCATTCTTTGATGTATTTCATCAAATCCTTCTTAAGACCTTCCCACGAAAAACGTTCCCTAATCTGTTGGTATGTTTTGAAGAACCCTTGATGTCCAGTTGAAGGGGTGTCATGCGTGATCTGCAAAATCTTCTCTTTGAGGGAAAATTCCAAAACCAAGTATATCATGTCCTTATAGTAAATGACGTCATCAATTACCTTGTACCGGTCATCTTGAACGAGCCTGTCAGTTAGTGCGCAGGTTTTTGGCATACTCCGCTAAGAGATGAGTCTTCCAGTTTTCCGTAAACGCCATAAGGGTACATGTTGCAGGCTTTCCGAAAAGCGCATCGGCCACAATATTATTTTTCCCATTCACATACTCAATATCAAAATCATAGGCTTGGATCTTACTTACACACTTTTGTTGTCCCTTGTTAGATCCCTTTGTCCCAAGAAATGACGCATGTTGTTATGGTCTGTTTTGACTACGAACATGTTTCCAACCAAATATTATCTAAATTTTTCCAAAGCATGCATGATAGCTAACATCGCCTTGTCGTATATAGAGTAAAGTTTCTCTGAATCTTGGAGCTTTCCAATTTCAAATGCAATGGGATGGCCCTTCTGCATTAAGATGGGCCCAATTCCCTCTCCTGATGCATCACACTCTAATATAAAAGGTTGACTAAAGTTGGGGAGGGCCAAAACTGGACATGAGCTCATCACTTCCTTGAGCTTGGTCGGATTCTTTTGTCCACCTGAATGCTCCCGTTTTGGTTAAATCCATCAAGGGTGCACTTAACTGAGACAAACCTTTGACAAACCGTTGCAAATCCCGAAGAATCCTCGTAACTTAGTTAGGCTCTTGGATGTAGGCCAGTCCAATATTGCCTGAATCTTCTCTTGATGAACCTGTACTCCCTTTGCACCTAAGTTGCACGAAACGGGGAAACGCGGAAGCAAAACGAAACAGGGAAGCGAAACGAAACGCGACCTCCCCAAATTTTGGAAACGGGGAAACGCGAATATATATATATATATATATATATATATATTAAAAACATTTAAAAATTATTAATATATATATGTGCAATCATAAAGCATTAATGATACATTACTTAAAAATGGTTTCTAGAACAGCTTAGAAACCCTAAAAAATATAAAAACTAATTAGAAAAAAAAAAATTTAAAAACAAGTCATTTTTTTGGGGAAACGGGGCCCGTACGGCCTGGAAACGCGTTTCCGGCCGTACGGGCACGTTTCCATTTCGGGAAACGTGCCCGTACAGCCGGAAACGCGTTTCCAGGCCGTACGGTACGCTGAAACGCGTTTCCGTTTCGTTTCCGGGCAGAAACGCCCTCTGTACCTGCGTTTCCTGCAACTTAGCTTTGCACTAATTATGTGTCCCAAGTAAAGAATCTCTGCCAATCCAAACTCACACTTTGATGCCTTGGCATAAAGTGATTGTTCCTTCATGATGCTCAAGGTTTTATCCAGATGTTCCAAATGATCATCCCAGGTCTTGGTATAGATGAGAAGGTTGTCAAAAACTACTAACAAAAATTTCCTTAGTCGCTTGTTGAAGATGTTGTTCATGCGAGATTGGAAAGTGGCAGGAGCATTGGTTAGTCCAAACGACATGACCAAAAGCTCAAAGTGTCTGTAGTGGCACCAAAATGTTGTTTTTGGCATGTCTTGCACTTGAACTCGTATTTGATGATACCCTGATCATAAGTCGATCTTCAAAAAATATACTGCTACATGAAGCTCGTCCAGTAATTCATCGGTCCTGGGAATAGGATACCTGTTTTTGATGGTTTTCTTTTTGAGAGTTTGGTAATCAATACACATCCTCCATGTGCCACCCTTCTTCTTCACCAAAACCACGGATGAGGTGAATGGACTTGAGCTAGGTCTGATATGGCCCATTGCTATAATTCCCGAATGGTCTTCTCTATCTCATCCTTGAATTTCTTTGGATGTTGATGTGGTGTGGTTATTACGGGCTTGGCCCTGCTTCTAATTCTATAGTAAGTTGATGTTCAAACCCTATCTTAGGGGATAATCCTGGAGGAATGTCACCAAACACCTAGGCGTGCTTCTCTAACACTTATTGAATATCTATCCTGTATTGTAGTTTGTCATTGCTAGGGGTCTTTTGGCTCATAATCTTGCATTCTACTGTATATGCTAAATCTCCATGCCTGAATAGGGCTTCCATTCCCTAGTTGAAATGATTTGTGGTTTGCCATTTCCATTTGGTGCTTTAAATTCCATCTCCAGTGCTTGGTAGTCCATCGCGTGCTTGCCCAACAAATACAACCATTGAACCCCTAATACAATATTGAGGTCTACAAGATCTATTACATAGAAATGACTACTAAAAGTATAGTTACCGAGAGTTACACTCAAACTTGGGATCATTCGTGTGCAATCCAAGTTGTACCCATCCGCTACTATCACATTAAGGCCTTCGATTTCTTCTGTGGGAAGCCCTCTCTTTGCTACTAATGTTGCATCATTGAAGTTGTGCGTAGCTCCCCCATCAATCAAAGTTATGATGCGTTGCCCCTTGACGACTCCCCTGACCCTGAAGGTTGAATATCTGGGTGTTCCTGATAGAGTCACAATCTTAACTTGTGGTCGGGATTTCTTTTCTTTGCAAGGTTTTTCCTCCTCTTTAGCTTCTTCTTGTGGTTGTTCTTCCTTGGGACTGTTAGGCTCAACGGGTTCTTCATTGTTAGGTGTGGGTTCTTCTCCTTCCTCCTCCTTGTCAAAGAGCACTTCAATGTAGTGAATCTTTCCCTTACCTAAACAGTGATGCCTAGGTTCCCATGGTACCACGCAAGTAAAACATAGCTTCTTCCTCCTTAACTCGGTTCGGGTTTCTTCATCTAATCTGCCTTTTGTGGGCCAATCACATTGCAACTTGAAAGGGCTTTTTCTCCTTATCTTTTTGGGGAATGAAGGGCTTGGATGGAGCCTTACACTTAGTTGTTGCATTACCCATATCCCTAGTCTTCTTGATAGCCTCCTTAAGGGTGGCAGGGTTGAATGTCTTGACCCAGCCTTGTAGAGTTGCGGCTAATGCCTCTGTGAAAAGCATGACTAATTGTTCTTCAGATATATCTGTCATCATGACTGTGGTTCACTAGAATTCTGCAATAAATTCTTCGTGCTATCCAGTTTGTTTGAGCTGTGGCGATTCTCTGAAGTGTATGTCTGGGTTCTTATTATCAAATCTATTTATCAAACTTTGTGTAAAGTCTTCATATGAACTGATGTTTGTATGCCCCAATGTAACTAGACCATGGTACCACCATTCATGCGCTTCTCCCTCAAGATGTAGAGTGGTGAATTTGATAGCGTCTGCCTCCAACATAGGGTTAAGCCTGAAGTAAGTGTCCAATTTTTGCACCCATGCTCTTGCTAAACATTTAGATGATCCATCAAATGAAGGGAGGGTAATTTTACTTACCTTGCCTGTGAGCTCAAAATTTGGTTGTCCTCTAGATCTATATCTGTATCTAAAGTTGTTGTATTCATTGAAAGTCATGGTTGCTCATGTGTTTTCTTCTAGTGTTGCATACTCCCGAAAGTATTCATCCAACAGTCTATTTGGCTCAACAGCTTCTTGGTTTGTCACGGCTTGGTTATTTGTGAATCAAGGAAGTAACAGTTGATGACTCTTCTTAGTTGTCCTAGTGTTAGTGTGTATCGGGGAACCGGGGTTATGATTCCCACTACCTTCAATGGTGGTTTTCGATCTGCCTCTCAATCACTTCGTTAGCATCAAAAAATAATGCAGACTACTAGCAACGGATCCCAGCAACAGAGCAAGTCAGAGAGAGCTCAATTCCAGAATTTGATCTACTCAGAAAATAGTGCTCCTTGTTGTGCCCAAATAGAATAAAGATAGGAAAGAATTGATCAACTAGGGTGGAATCTTTCACCACCGAAATTGATAGGGTAGAAGGGGTCTTAAAACCATCAGAGCTAATGCCCAAAAAACAAATGAATTAATCCACACTTGACGCTCCAAAATGAATTCAACCCTCTTGTATTTATAGATTTCTTAGAGGGGTCTCTTCCTCTTAATTGATTGAGTAAATTTTACTCCAAACTCCAATTTTGGGTTTCTTTGCCCAACTACCCCAAAACTCGCCCAGACATTGGGTATTTTGGGGGTTTCCCCTTTATTGAAGACTGTAGCCTACAGTGATTGATAGGCTGTTTTGTCCTTCATTCATCCTCAATTTGCAGAGGACTTCACATATTTATAGGAATTTTTCCAGCTGTCCAAATATTGTGTAGTTGCAGACTAGATTTCAGCTTATGTTATCTTCTTGATTGAGTAGATTATAGTCGTGGTTGTGCATGCTGATTTTGCATGACATAGAGCTGAATTGTCTAAGTGATTTAACACACATTTAAAAGATAAAGCAGCAAATTTACTGCTATTATAATATGTTGTAATAAGACATTTCAAAATCCAGATCCAGTATATATTCGGAAATTGTGCCCTAAGGACTGTAGAATTGTGGTATTGAAGTACACATGCTCATATTTATTTTCTTGAGCTGTCCGTTGAATTGGGTTGGACTGTGAAATATACAATGTTGTAATTTATATTTCAGATTCGGCCCTAAGGCTGACGGTTCACAGCAAATAGATCCTGCAAACCTCATGGTTGAGGTGAAATTTCTGAATCTGCAATAAAATTCAGATCCTCAAAATTTCAACAACTTTATTATTTTTTCAGCTCCTGCACACCATTTTTTCCTTTCTATAGACGCACTGTTTTTCCCTTTCTACACCCACAAACAACTTATAAAAAAAATACTTTTTGTCTCACCTTAATCAGGCCTTTGGACCAAAACTCCATGGCAACTGCTAAAAGCCTCATAGCTACCTGCCAAGAAATATATGTTATTGGCAAGAATAAATATGTGTTAAAGAAAACTGATAAATTTAGAAATTCAAGTTTAATATGGTAAAAAGAATCTCACATTATTACCATGCAGAAAACTGCCTGTAAACAAAACACGATCAACTCCTGCTGCACGAGCATGCAACATGGCAATTGAGCCAATATTATTTGTAATCATTAGCAATACTGCTTTTGCTAGATGCTCTGGTGTCTGCATTGCAGCATCCCTTTTCCTTGGTTCAACAAGCTAAATTCCATGAGAAGCCGCAAAGAAGTTATTACAAATAATATAAAAGATAAGGTTCCCTGGTCGTAATTGCATGTTACAAATTTTCTAAAAAACTAGAATGCTGTGATATGATCGATGGCTTTATTAGCCCTCTACTGTACTATTCTATATATCATAACTACATAGATGATCATTAAATTTGAAATTGAAGCATAATTACCAACTTGATCACAGATATGTTCAGATAAATTCCAAGTCATATCATAACTTCATAGATGATCATTAAATTTGAAATTGAAGCATAATTACCAACTTGATCACAGAAATGTTCAGACAAATTTCAAGTCCTCTCTCTTTGAAATCTTCGAGGTAAAGGAAAGTCATTATCTGGTTGTAACAGGAAACTATACTTTTCTTTTAATTTTTTTCAATAAAATGCTTCTTTTGACAATTAAACGGAGACTTACATATGTATATTTTATACAAAAAAAAGGTGGTTCGCGAATGCAAATGCAACTGTCACAAGCACTAGCTAAAGCCCAAACACTGGGCTGCTTATAAACCAACACTCATTAAATTAATATTGGCCCTTGAGAACACATATAGCTTAAAAGCTCATGAAGTGTCCAAGAAACATCATAAACAAACAGCCTGAAGCCTGAGATTGAACACGTGAATTCATCAGGCTGCAACAGTGCTGCAGGGAGACGCATAACAGTGGGCTGCAGATTATCAGTCTTGGGGGGTTCCAAGAACAACAAGCTTAAGGTCAGTAATGAACAGCTCAGAAACTATACTTCTAATTGAAACTTCTATGAATAGTTCAACTGGCATTTTAATGCGTCATCTCAGTTATTTTCTTTGACAAAGTAGCATGAGTCATGACAATGGGGTATGGTGTTAATCTCCAATAGTAAAGGTAAGTACACATGTTTTGATGCAACTCTTCTTAGTTATTCTATATGAAATAACTGTGAGCTTCAGATTTATCCTGTCATTATTAAAGGTGTCTGCAGGTATTCCAAATTCCAGAATAAGGACTCTATTTTTAATCCTGAATGAGTATTCAAGGAGATGCCAATAACTCTACCTTTTTGTTCAAATGAGAGTGTTAATAGAATCTCAAGAAATGGAGATGAATGGAGAACCTTGGAACCCTCCCACTCAAAGAAGTCCTACTCTATTTGGGCCACCTTTCATTAGAAGCCACTTCTCCTTTATAAGGTAGTGTCTCACTTAATTCCTGCTCATTGCAGAAGCAGCATGAATCAATTTAGCCAAGTCACAAATCTTGGCATGATTTGGTCAAGGGCTGATGGACATGACTTTAAACGCTGCAACAGGTGTCATGTTTGGATTCAGAAAAGAGCTCCAAGTGGTGTTCTGTGCTCCCAATTGATTAGATAAGAGTGGATTAAATTTGTTTGCAGACGCAAGTTGCACAAGACACCAAAACGTCAAGAAGTTCCCGAAACGGAGATGGCCTGAAATGCGGCCCCCAGAAAATGGAAAAACAGCCGAAACGTCATAAATATATATATCTATATCTATATTAAATAACACATTATTGTGCAAGAAAATAAAGAACAAGACATATAAATGACATTTTAGAAGGAAATCCAAATTTATTTAAACTCCAACAGATGATTACATGATGCAAATATCCAAAATTAGCCTTTGTAGATGAGGCTTTACATCCAAGACTCCAAAATTGGCCTTTATATGTGAGGCTATAGGTGCTAAAACTGAAATAAAACATGAGCTAAAGACAATTATGGCTACATTCACATATCATTACTAATAAAACTCCTCATCCACATCAGCAAAGATAGAACAAGATGCTTGTTCAGCAGAAGAGGCAACTCTATTAGTACTTTTAGTTGCACTTGCATCACCATTGGCACAAATATCAGGAGCAGAAAAAGAGAGCTCTAAATCTGGACATTCTGCATCCACATCGCAATCTTTATGAGGTCCACTTGTATATTCTTCACCCCTACGAGACACAAGGCATAGGTTTGAATGCACATGTACAAGGTCCTCTGCCTTCTGCGATCCCAACTTATTGCACTTCACACTATGAATGAAACTGTAGGTGCTCCAATTCCATTCTGTTGATGAAGAGCTTACTGCTTGTGATAGAATACGAGTGGCAAGACTTTGCAAATGAACACCACTTGCCCCATGACGTCCACCACTTAACTAGGTCCATGGTCCTCCTCATCCAAAGCTGATATTCTGCAAAATCCTCTAATCCAGCAGCAAAACAGGCAAATTCTTGCCTTACATCAGTTTGTAAAGAAGCTAGAAACATCCTCATAAAGTCTTTCTTCACTCCATTGACCACCTCCTTGTCCTTATGTGGAGCCTTCCTCTTCCCATTGCTTTCAACAATGAATTCTTCATCATAAAATTTTGGATTCAAAGCATGTGCCAAAGTGTGCAATGGAGTGTTGAAGCTATTCCACCTAGTAACAATAATGGACCTCACTTGTTCAGCAAAATCAAAATCTAGAAAAAGAAGAGTGGGAGCCTCTTGTGTAATAAGTTCCATAGTTTTTTCCACCATGGTATCCATGCCATCATAAACCTCTCCTAGGAAAGGTTTCTCTATGTCTAAATCTCGGAGAAGATCAAATGCAAGTGATGAAATATTCCAAATGGGAAAAATACCATAGATAACAAAAGCAATGAAATAGCTACAACTACAAAATTCAAAAATGCATAACCATCTAAGAAACTGGATTCGCTAAAAAGGGGCCACATGTCCAAATCCCACGAATCGGACACGATTCGTTGGGGATTCGAATCCCAGAAGGGGACACATCGTGTCCTAATGGGACACGTACGAATCCTGTACGTGTCCTGATTTTGGGATTTGAATCCCCAAAAATGAAACTCGCGGGCATAAAAAAGGCGTTGTTCTTTATGTTTTTTACCATTTCTCTCTTTCACTTTTGCATACTTTGAGTCGTGGGCAAGGAGCTAAGGGTTTGGAGCAAGGAGCTAAGGGTGTGGAGCATTTGGCAAGGAGATTCAAGCACCAGGTAAGTGCATTTCATCTCTATTTTTTTGCATTTCTATTACAGCAGTTTGTATATAATTTTTTTTTTTTAATTTGTGCATGTTTTGTTTATTTTTTTTTACAGTATTCATGGCTCAATCAAGGGCAGAAGTTAGGGGGCAAAGGAAGGGGAAGAATGTCTCCATTGGAGATGCCCCTCCTCCCCCAATATCATCAAAGTCTGCTGCAAGTAATGTTGAGGGAAAAGGAGGACCTAAAGACAACATTGCAAAATATCCCTTGTGGAAATATGTCACAAGAGAGGATGGGACAAGCACCAAGGGGAAGGGAGGAGGCAACGTGCAATGGAGATGTAGCTTTTGCCACATTTCTTTCAAAAGCACATATTACCGTGTGAAAGGCCATTTGTTGGCTTTACCAGGTTGTGGAATTGGAGCTTATAAAGCTGTTCCTTTACAAAAGAGGAAAGAAGTGGAAAAGGAGTTCACTATTGGTATGGAAAATGTCGCTGCAAAATCAAGAAAAACCAAGAATGAAGACCCCCTTCCATTTTTGAGGACAGGCACCACCAAATTTCCATTTGAGAGTTCTATTGGGGGACAAGCAGCAAAAATAAAAGCAATTACACTTGGTCCAATGGACAAGATTTTTCAAAAGGAGAAACGGGAAGAGCTTGATCTCACCATTGCCTTCTTTTTCTATCAAAACTTCATATCATTTAATGTTGCACGCTCACCTCTATTTATTGAGATGTGTCGAGCTCTAACTCACGGGTCTCTATCATGGTATGTGCCTCCTGGTTCAGAGAAGCATAGAACCACATTGTTGACGAAGGCAAAAAAAGAGGTGCAAAAAATGCTTGAGCCTATTGTAGCATCATGGCCAACATCTGGGGTTAGCATTGTTTCTGATAGATGGACAGATCCAGCACGACACCCAATCATCAACTTCATGGTGTCTTCCTTGAATGGTCCAGTTTTCTTGAAAGTAGTGGATACACTTGGAGAATACAAGGATGCACAATTTATGGGTGAGTTATTTATTAAAGTTATTGAAGATGTAGGTGTTGATTCTTGTGTGCAAATCATTACAAATAATGCACCTGTTTGCAAGGCTGCTGGCATGATTGTGGAAGCTAAATATCCACAAGTGTTTTGGACACCTTGCATTGTCTATTCATTGAACTTAGCACTGAAATCCATTGCTTTTGATGTGCTTTGGATTGGTAACATTATTCAGGATGCACGACATATCCGTAACTTTGTGCAAAATCATACAAATGCCCTCACTATCTACAAGGAGTACAATAATCTATCATTATTGAATATTGTTGATACACGGTTTGCCTCTTCATTCATGATGTTGAAGAGGTTGAGGGAGGTCAAGACCGCTCTTGGGGCCATGGTTAGTTCTAAGTTTGGTCTTTTTGGAGAAAGATAGATCAAGTAGCCTCTAAAAGAGTGAAGGACACAGTGCTAGATGATGCTTGGTGGGAGAGGGTAGATCTAATTATTCAGATCATGGACCCTATCATTTCTTTGCTTCGATTTGCAAATACAAACAAACCCA
>APFE030159551.1:113285-128513 GCA_000404065.3 Pinus taeda
TGGTCCCTTCTTTAAATGTGGGTCAACCACTTACAATTATTAATATGGGCTTTATTGACTCTTTACTTAACTATAACTATGACTTGACCCTATTACATAAATAAGGGGGTTAGGGTTGGACCCTAACAAGATTGTCTTTCCTGATGATATGGGTTTGGACAGCAATGTTGAGTTAGCATTGGTCAACATGGATCTCAATAATCCAGTGCTAAAGCCTGTTAGATTTGATGATGGTGATATTTTCGAGGGGTCATCCTCCACACCATCAGATGCAGAGGCGACTATGGATACAGGGGAGGAGGACGATGCAGAAGAAAGCAGTGGTGACCATGATGATGAGGTCATTGATGTTGATTCTAATGATGACTATGAGGATTGTTGACTCATGAGTCATGGGCTCCAGCTACCTATTGCCTTGAGGCTTGTACACTTGTAGTTGTTTTATATTTTCTATTTCTATTTGCCATTGCATAGGTAGTCAGTGTCTTTATCTTACTATCTTGTAACTGTAAGTTGTCTTTCATTTATGAATCATGATTTATCATTTTATGTGACATGTTGATGTATTTGAATTTGGTATGTACTATGCATGCTAATTGCTATAATGTTACTATTACTAACTTACTTTGTAAACAATAAAACTAACATCTAGATGATCTATGTTTGAAATCAATGAATTTGTATCATTAATGAGAATTTCTGTAAAAAATATCTAGTTTTTAATATATATATATATATATATATAACGAATCCTACGTGTCCTGTTCCGAGGCGTCAACGTGTCCGAATCCAACTCTCGAATCCCCGTATCCTACGAATCCCGAATCCTTGTGTCAGGTGACTTAGATAACCATACATAATTGAACACAGAAATATGGGAAAAAACTCTGAGACATTGTATTAATTCTGATAAATATGAGTACAATGAATGAGATCAGAGGAACCTGGGCTTGCTACTGCAAGCTATAGTAAGAACCTAGGTGTGACTACAATGCTCAAATGCTAGAAAGATTCCCCATGAATAATTGTGCATGCCCAGGAAGAATCATTAGCTATTGCTGGGAGGAAACGAGAAGAACTGCTCTAAAGAGTGCCTGGAATGAGTTGAAACTTTGATGGTGGCCTCCCCACTAAATATTCGGCAAGAACCAAAAAAATCTCATGAACCCAAGTGGCAGAAATGGTCCCAAGTTAAATTATGCGCTCCTCCAACAATTTCTATTGCTAGATGTTGAATGGGACTAGAAATTCTACCCTCATAAGTGCTCAAGAAATTCTGTAAAATTAATCCTAGCCTCCTCTCACCAAATCCACAAAATTGCAGAAAGGCTTTGGGCTGAATCCAACATGCCTCGGTGACCCCAAGAAATGTGTATGGTTCTAAGTTCTAATTAGCTGGAAAAACGCCCTGTAGAAAGAATTATGTTGTAGAAGGGCAATCAATATTTGGAAAAATCTCCTCCAAACTTCCTTATTTCTCCTTAGCCTGAAATCCCCAAGTCTCCTTGTCAAAATGTTTGAACTGTAGTTATCCAAAAACCCCTGCGCAGGCCCTGAAATAGATAAATTCGGCCCTCCAAAATGCAGCACTCTCGGCACTGCAAATCACCAAGGAAAAACTCATCCTCCCTATGGATAAATCTCTGCAAATTCTCTGGCCAAAACTCCACTATTTTCTAGCTTCTCTCAGCCCCTTCGAATTTCCTTCTGCGCCTCAAGAGAAACACGCTCCAGCTGGAAATAGTCTGCAATGTAGCTCCTAGAGAAGCCCTGATATGGACTCCTTCTTACTCCCCTAGGGTGACATTCGAAATTCACCGAAGGTAGAGTTGGAATTCTAGCTCGGAAATTCCTTGTATTGAACAACACGGTTGTCTTGGCTAAGCAGCTCAAGAGAACTAATGTTGAAATTGTAAAATGGGAGAAGATACAAATGAAGGCCTCTTCTCCTTATTATAATTGTTGGCCTCCTTTTCTCCCTTGGTGCCCCCCACTCTTTCTCTCTCCTAATTCACACCCCCCTCCTCTCTCTCTCCTCCAAGAGTGAGAGTTTACTTCTTGGGCCAATTTTCTCTCTCTTGTGGACCCCATGTTCCACTAGAGCTGCAATTTCCCTTTTTCCTCCTAAGTCATAATGTCGGAATCACCTCCTCTTCCAAAAATCATCACTAATGTGGAAAATCAAAATTAGGGATATTATAGTCCTCCCAACCAAAAATTGTTTGTCCTCAAGCAATGCCTGAACAAGCGCCCCTCTGACTGTTGATACCACTGTCACCACTAGTAATACCTGGGTACCAAATATGCCACTGAGTCATCCCCGATCTCTGCACTGTCTGGTCATCAAGGAATCCCTCAATACCCAGATCCCAAGCCATCCTAATCACTATGAAGCACGCCTTGCTCCGCTCACTGTCCACCCAGGTATAGGTACCAAAATCCCTCTGCATGCTATCAATAAGTAGAGCATCATGATAATGTATGACTCTGTTCAACTCCCCATGAATCTGCCCTACTGAGTAGTCCACCTCCTACACTCCAAGGGTAAACTTCTGAAGATATAACCCACTCCCCGTGGGGATGACATCTCTCCCGCATGGGCTTCCCTTGATATCCTCTTGCTAACCAACCTGCCATGCTGATGAAGACCACCATGCCATCAACGAGTCACAAAAGCTCAATGGAAGATCTGAATGATCTTTACCTGTAGAATCAACTCATCCCCAAGAGTAGTTGTACTGTCAAGTCCTGCAATGCTCAGATCCCATGCTAGTCTAAAAAGGTTGCCATCATGTTGTCGTTGTGCAACTCTAACCATGACGATATGCCCATCATGCACAAGTTGTATCCTCCTCTTTTGGGACCTAATGGCAAAATATCTATAAAGTCCCAATGCATCTGGCCCAAGCATCTCCATGATGTCACGACCTACCCATCCAACACTCACCCTAATCCATAGCAACAAGGAGAACCAGCCTTGCTATGTGACAAAGGCCTCACAACATTCTCCCGCATGTCAAACCAAGTGTGAGTTCGGTCATCCTCTGTCCTCATCCCGCTCATCACAAAACAAAGTGTCCAATCAACCAACCAAATCCCTAGATTCCACAGCTAGAATGGCTACGACATAGTCTTGACAGCTATCGACACCAACCTGTATCACGTCTAAAGCCCTTGTGTGCAATTAATATATGGACTCCATACATCAGGAACCAATCTGGTACGTGCGAAACTACCCTGCGTCAACCATACCACGCAGTGGGATCTATCATCTTGCCTCCTGAAAGCGCTCCCCAATACTGACTGGAGTCTAAACATTTGCCTGCAAGTAAGGTCCACCAACCACTATAGATGCTCCTAAGACAAATTGGAATGTCTCGCCAAAAGGGGGTCATGCATCTCCCTGAGTGTGGGCTCAAGTGTTACCTATGCAGAAGATCAGACTACGCCTAAGCCTACATCCACCAACTCGCGCCCTGACCATATGCGACAACTAGAAAGCCCCTCTCTCGATGCACCGTGTCCCGTCCAACTGTCTCAGATGAACCTCCTGGGTCCTGTTTCTCGTGATGAGATTGAAAACGATATCCAAGAAACGATATCCAAGTCCCCTGTGTCAGTGTACAATGTTGGAGATTGATAAATGGAAGTTCACAGTCGGCCTTGTGATCAACTCGCTCTCCAAATCAGAGTGTGCCAAACCTAATGGTGTGTCTGATGCCCCCATCGGGAGATCTCTCTAGTGACAACACTCCAACAACCTGTTATGCATCATCATGCTCTGCTACACACAAATACGTACCCCTACACTCCTCTGCATGGCACTAAATTCTGTGGCACAACTCCCTGCACCATTGGATACCAACACTCAATGCCATGACACCATGTACCATAGGACATCCCATATGTACCCATGCATCCACCACTTTGCTAGTACACCCACCACAATGTGATCTACACCTCATTTTCCCAAGTACACCTAAGTGGCCCAACTCCTCACATGCAATCAGGACTAATGCTACCATGTTGAACCTTAGTAACTCCAATGCCCAATACATCAATGAGAGAGCACTGTCTCCATATGATGCCCTGTCTGGTGGCCTGTCGATGCCACCTCCTCATACCAACTCCTACTAGAGTAGGCTAATCACCATGTGATCCCACGCTCGATCAATATTTTTAAAATCGGAACCGGTAACTGGACCGGTCCACCTAATGAACCAGATTACCGACCAGAACCAGTCTAACCAGGATTGGTTTGGTCTAAACAAACCGGTTTTAGAAAAATACATTAAATAATTAATTTTTAATGAAACAAAACTATTTTTAAGATTTAAAACCATGATTCCAAGCCAATAGAGACAAAATATGCAAAGTTTGCTCATTTATATACCATGTAAAGGTAAATATATCAAAATGGCACCAAGTGCAACACATATCATTAACAAAATAGCAAAATACATAAGCAATGAGGCTCTAAATGGCCTATAAAGTCCAAAAATAATGCTGCAAGCTATGAGGCCATTGGCCTACTACAATTCTACAGTGTACACATGATCAATCATCAAGTTCATCACCACTACTAGCCACAGGAGCATCATCAGGAACTACATAGACATCATCTGGTTCAGACTCTGAGGATGCCTCGGCCTGATCTGCAACCTCAGTAGCAATGCCCCAATAACAATAGAAGTGGACCTAATGGAAGCATGTGTTTATCAACCTGCATGACTAGTGCCTTCCATTGGTTCTTTGCCTTTCCTTGATGCTGCTACTGATCCTGGTTCTGATGCAGCCACAAAATCTGCTTCATCCCCCGCTAAAGCCATGTCGATATCAAAATCATCCTCAAACACAGGATCTTCAGTCTCCTCCACCCATTCTGATGTTGGATCAATATCGTCCAACACAATAGGATCTAGATCAAGGGTTTTGTTCATCATTTGGTTCCTCCTCAGTCGAAGGTTGTATTGCACGAAAACAAGATCATTTAATCGTTTTTGTTCCAAACGGTTTCTCTTCTTCGTGTGTATGTGCTCAAAAACAGACCAATTGCGCTCACAACCTGAAGCACTGCAAGTTTGACTAAGGACTCTAATTGCAAACCTTTGCAATTGAGGACACTAACCACCAAATGACTCCCACCAATGTGTTGCAAAGAAAAAGACATTAATTAGTAACTTAGTTTATAATTTGAATTGTAAAGAACGTAAACAATTTTAACTTGAAAAGAAAAACAAATTGGAAATTGGAATTGCTTACCTGGTTGATCCACATCTCTTGCCATCTTTGCCAAGTTTTTGCCAGAGGTACCACCTGCCATAGTGAAAATAGTAAGTTGTCTATGTATTTCCAACTGGTCTGCATGGGTAGGGACCATGCGCTCCAACCAATCAATCAATCCAGCTCTGACCTCCCCATCATGCAGATCTCCTAGCCAATCTTTATAATGATAGTTTGGGTTCAAAAAATACCCAGCTGCATGTATAGGATGATGGAATTGATTGTTCCATATGTTATCAATGATCTCCCATATACGACCATATTTAGCTAACCTGTCCTTGTAAGTTGCTCGTATCTGCTCCTTTGCCTGATCCATAGCCTCATAAATGTAGCCCATGGCCAATTTTTCCCCAGCCACCATCCTTAGCACCTTAACAAGGGGCTCGGTAATTTTCATAAGCTCTATAGACCTTTTCCAAAAATAATTGTCAAACACTTTATTTTTGGTGTCTTTTCCATCTTGTCTACGAACCCACTAAGATTCAGACCATTCTTCAGAAGAAAATGTTTTCTACAAGTTTTTATGTTGACCATTGAGACATTGCAACGTGAGGAAGTGAGAGTTGCAAATCTCGTAATTGCAGGCCTAACAAGCTCTTTGCCCCCAATGTTTTTCCTCATTAGGCTCAATACCCATGAGTGGTTGTAAATGTATCTTGTAATGCACTTGGCATGCTCTACAGTGTTTTTTACTCACTCCACTTTGCCTATGTCCTCAAGCATGAGGTCTATGCAATGTGTAGCACATGGAGTCCAAAATAAGGTCTTATATTTGGACTCAAGCATCTTTCCAGCAAGAACATAGTTTGAGGCATTATCGGTGATGACTTGCACAACATTCTGCTCCCCAACTTCCTGATTAATGTCATCCAAAAGCTTAAATAGAAGGGTTGCATCCTTCACCTTATTAGATGCATCAACTGATCTCAAAAACATGGTTCCGTGAGGGCAAGAAACAAGGAAATTAATGATAGTGTGGTTCTTTCCATCGGTCCATCTATCTGACATGATGGAACAACCTATTTTGAGCCATGAATTTTTAAACTCAACCAAATACTCATCAATGGAAGATATCTCTTTTTGCAAAAGAGCTCCCCTCAAGTCATGCATCCTAGGGCCTTTGAAGCCCTTTCCTGCAGCTATAACAGAGTCCCACATAGCTTGGTCATAAGGTGAGCGAGCAACATTAAATGGGATATCTGAATCATACCACCATCTAGCAATGTACTGATGAGAAGTTTCGTTGCATTGTGTTTTCCAATGTTGATCCAAAGTGGGTTGATGACTTGGTTGGGAGGAAGTGGGATTAGAAGAGACAATGTTGGCAGAAGATGAGAAAAAACTTTGGATGTTTGTTCTCTTTGTTCCTTTTGATGGTTGGCCACAAGAAGGATGAACATAGTAAAAGGGGTCATTGGTGGAAGGGATAGAAGTTGAGTCTTGAATCTCATAATCATCATACCCACTCTCTTTCATGGCTTCTAATAATTCCCTCTTCCTTGAAATGTCATCTTGGATGGCCTTCTCCCTAGCCTTATCCTCATAAAACTCTTCAAGCTTGGAAATGTATTCTGCCCTAATAGGACCTAATATTGCATTTGGTGCACCACATGGCGTTACTTGGCCTTTTATCCCAGCCAAGTGTTGTTTAAATCTAAGAATACCCCCACCTCCAATAGATTTACGACATAATTTGCATATCATTTTTCTATCAATTACATCACAATGAGCCCATGCACTGCCCTTTCCTTTTGGAGCCATGTTTGCTTGAAATAATTACAATTTGCAAAGAAATCTACCATTTAAAAAAAAAAAATTGCAGCTAAGCAACATGAAAAATCAAAGCTAAATTTAGGAAAACAAATGCACATGTAGGCTACAAAATTTGATAGCATAGAACTAGAGATTTGATAGCATGGATGATAGAAGTGAGAAATTTATAAATTTATAACACATAGAAAAATTTAATTCATAGACAGCAATCAAATGAGGAATTTTCAAGTGAAAACCCTTACCTAGAAATGCAAACTAGCTTCCTTGACCTCCTCTTGAAGATGCCAACTCCACTGACAGCAACAAACTATCTCCAAAATAGCTCCAACTCCAACTCCAAGATGACTACTCCAGCTAAAACTCAACACTCTCCAAACTCCCAAGCAAACCCACAAACACTCATAAACACTCCAAATCAGATGTGTGAGACAAATGAGAGGGAGAGGGGCCTCTTAAAGGCTTGGAGAGGGTATTTTTGGAGGGAAAGCACCCTTACTTTTCCTCCAAAACCCATAAACTTCATTGGAAAAGCCGCTCTGTGGGTCCTCAATGAGCATGGCAGGTAACCGGCCGGTTCCGTCCTAAACCAGACGATTAGGACCAATTAGGGCCAAATTCTCGCCAAACAACCTCCTTAACTAGGTTTTTCAATCGGTTCCATCCAGTGGCCCTGCTGACCGACCAGTTAGACCGGTAACTGATTAGCTAGGTCAGTTTTAAAAACTATGTACTCGATCAATCTGCCAATATAACTTGTGAAATCTGCTTGTTCTCCTATTAAACCATCCTGTCACTAGTGTTGATGTAGATCCGAAATTGTGTGTGTGCCCAATCATCAAATCCATCACGCAACTACTACTACAACCTACCGGCTCTATGATGTGATGGTAAACCCCACCTGGATCCCAACAAAAATTTAGCCCTCGAGCCCCTCCGATAATCCATGGCCTTTGTTGTAATGCAGCCACGGATGTACCCAACTGCCTAACCTACTCCCTCAGGTACTAGCTCAATACCTCTCGCCATCCAATCTCAAAGGAGGGATCAAATGTACAATCTCCTATGTACAAAACAAGCCCTCCATGCTAACGTTGTTCCATGCTCAACTCAAGTCATTGGCCCCTACTGACCTGGTCATCCCCTGTGATCTATCTCGATAACTCTGCCTCTCTAAGTCCAATGTATAAGGGTGAGATAATAATAATGTAGGCCCCCTCAATGTGCTTCTGAAGCGAACTATGCTGAAAACCCAATGTGTACTCTCCGCAAGGCCCCTCGTCAATGTCCAACCCAAAGGACAATTGTGCATCCTCCAACATCACGACCTCAACTTGAACCTCCAACTACTCCTCCATCGACAACCCATCATACAAAACATCCCCACCAGTCAGCTATAGGTGATTGTCGTCTGGTAACTCTGTCATAGATCTGGATCACTGTGTACATATCGGCTCCTCGTCAAAGGTGGAGATGTCCCCTGACTCCTCATCAACTTGTTGTGAGCTGCTATCGACTGAAAACTTGGTCACGACCCTAGATACTTCATCAATGGATACTTCAATAACGGATGGGACCTCCTCAATGGTGAACACCTCTCCTGGCACCTCGTCAATGAATGGCCCTATGGGTGTATGCTCTACTCTCTCCCTAAGTTTTTAGTCGGAGTTATCAAAGGAATCTCCAACAAGGGTGATTCGTGCGTCACACTAGGTGTATCTACGTGCCCCTCACAACTGTGCGTGCCCTCAGCCTCATGCTCAACCTCTTGCTTAGGCTCTTGATATTTAAACCCAAGTATCCACTAGCAAAAGCGCCTCCTGGTCTCAACCTATAATTGTCCCTGTCCTACCTGCTCATTTTAAGGAGATCTGGTGCCCTGAGTCCGTCGACATTCCCCACATGGTGTAGATGGTTGCAACCCCACTGCCTGCGCACCTCTAGTGTCTCTATTGTAAGGATGACGATAGATCTGGTTCGACACCTTGCTCAATTGAGCCAATCTCTCATCATTCAAATGGATTCCACCCCAGAATTCCTACATACTAAATTTTCCTTAAGCCATGGGTTGTTTATGCTTTAACCCGTCACCGTGCATACATGTCCAAATCTTCAATGACCTAGTTGGCTACCCCACAACTAGCCAAGATCATGGCTCTGATACCACTGTAATATTCCAAATGCGAAAAATATCATAGATAACAGAAGTAATGAACTAGCTATAGCTACAAAATTCAAAAATGCACAACCATACATAATTGAACACAGAAATATGAGCAAAAACTTTGAGTCATTGTATTAAGTCTGATAAATATGAGTACAATGAATGAGATCAGAGGAACTTGGACTTGCTACTACAAGTTATGGCAAGAACCTTGGTGTGACTTTCCCCACATGGTGTAGATAGTTGCAACCCCACAACCTGCGCACCACTAGTGTCTCTGATGTATGGATAAGGATGGATTTGGTTCGACACCTTGCTCAATTGGGCCAATCTCTCATCGTTCCAGTGGATTCCACCCCAGAATTCCTACATACTAAATTTTCCTTAAGCCATGGGTTGTCTATAGTTTAACCCGTCATTGTGCATACATGCCCAAATCTTCAATGACCTAGTTGGCTACCCCACAGCTAGCCAAGATCATGGCTCTGATACCACTGTAATATTCCAAATGGGAAACATATCGTAGATAACATAAGCAATGAACTAGCTATAGCTACAAAATTCAGAAATGCACAACCATACATACTTGAAAACATAAATATGAGCAAAAACTTTGAGTCATTGTATTAATTCTGATAAATATTAAAATATGAGTACAATAGATGAGATCAAAGGAACCTGGGCTTGCTACTACAAGTTATGGCAAGAACCTTGGTGTGACTACAATGCTCAAATGTTGGAAAGATTCCCCATGAAGAATTGTGCATCCCAGGAAGAACCGCTCGCTGTTGTTGGGAGGAAACTAGAAGAGCTACTCTTAAGAGTGCTCGGAACGAGTTGAAACTCTGATGGTGCCCTCCCAACTAGATATCCAGCAAGCCTCAGAAAAATCTCACAAACCCAAGTGACGGAAATGGTCCCAGGGTAAACTGCGCCCTCCTCCAACAATTTCTATTGTTGGCTGCTGAATGGGACTAGGAATTTTGCCCTCAAAAGTGCTCAAAAAATTCTGTAAAATTAATCCTAGTGTCCTCTCACCAAACCCAGAAAGGGTTTGGGTTGAATCCAACATGCCCCAGTGACCCCAAAAAATGTGTATGGTTCTAACTAGATCGAAAATCTCCTATAGAAAGAATTTTGTTGTAGAAGGCCAATCAATATCTAGAAAAATTTCCTCCAACACTTGCAAATCACTCCTCCAAACCTCCTTATTTCTCCTTAGCCCAAACTCCCCAAATCTCCCTGTCAAAATGTCTGCGCAATAGCTGTCCAGAAACCCATGCGCATGCCTTGAATTCGGCCCTCCAAAATGCAGCACTCTCGGCCCTGCAAACCACCAACGAAAAACTCATCCTCCCTATGGATAAATCTTTGCAAATTCTTCGGCCAAAACTCCATTGTTTGCTAGCTTCTCTCAGCCCCTTCGAACTTCCTTCTACGCCCTAACAGAAGCACGCACCAGCTAGAAATAGTCTGCAATGTAGCTCCTAGAGAAGCCCTGAGATGGATTCCTTCTTACTCCCATAGGGTGACACTCGAAGTTCACCAAAAGTAGAGTTGGAATTCTAGCTCGGAAATTCTTTGTGTTGAACAACATGATTGGCTTGGCTAAGCAGCTCAAGAGAGCTAATGTTGAAATTGTAGAATGACAAAAGATACAAATGAAGGCCTCTTCTCCTTATTTATAATTGTTGGCCTCCTTTTCTCCCTTGGTGGCCCCCACTCTTTCTCTCTCCTATTCACACCCCCGTCCTCTCTCTCTCTCTCTCCTCCAAGAGTGCAAGTTCACTTCTTGGGCCAAATTTCTCTCTCTTGTGGGCCCCACATTCCACTAGAGCTGCAATTTCCGTTTTTCCTCCTAAGTCACAAAATTGGAATTGCCTCCTCTTCCAAAAATCGTCTCTAATGCGGAAAACCAAAATTGAGGATATTACAGGTGATGTGAACTTGAGCAAGAAATCAATATTGCTCCACCAATCTTCATCAACCAACACCCTTCTCACCATACTTCCCTTCTTTGGATCTACCTATCTCCACTCAGCCCAAGTTGGACCCACCACCATACTCACTAATGCATTTTCAACTTCAACAAGGCAACACAAGATGATGAAGTTTGAGGCATACCTTGTCTCAACAACTTTCAACAACTCCAATTACTTGAGATTGGTGGTGGATGGTGATGAATTTTATAATCTCCCTAGCCTGTCGTGTGACCTCCTTAATCCATTCCGTTTTTGCCTCAATCTTTTCTAAAATCATATTCAAATTGTGGACAATGCAAGAAGTCCAAAAGATGTGATTGTGTCTACTCTCAACAATTAAGCCTGCATCTTTGCAAACAGATGCATTATCTAATAACTTGCACCATAGTTTCTGGCCCTACTTGTTCAATGGCAAAAATTAAAATATCAGCAATGAACTTACTATCCTTTATCTCACCTGAACAATCTTCTGCTTTGATGAACATGGCTCCTTTTGGTGATGATGCAATAACATTAATCAAAGGCCTGCTTCTTGTACCAGTCCAACCATCTGAGATAATGGAAAGCACTGTACTACCCCATGAGTTATGAATTGGTTTCAAAACATCGCCAAGAATTTGCCTCTCTTTCTTCAGCAAAATTGTTCTGACTTTTTTATAGTTTGGCCTTTGTAATCTTGAGGGGCTTTGTTAGTCGCTCTCACCAAATCTTACCAATATGGGGATCGAACCACATTAAAAGGGATGCCACAAGCAAAGATGGCCCTTGTCACTCTTGAGTCAGCTTCTCTCCCTTAATTATCAAGCATTTTCAACAATACGTTGTCTTGAATTGGAGTTGATGGCTTTGATAACTCTGCTTCTACTTCTAATGCCCTCCTCTTTCTTACTTCCTAAACAATCTTTGGCTCAATGTTATTAGACATGCAAGGATTGGTAGTGCCCAGGACGATTTTGTTTCTTTGATCTTTCAACCTTTGAGCATCATCCCTCTCTTTCTTGAATTTAGCCCTCATCTCTAGATTTTTGGTATGTGCACACACATCAATACCCTTTATCTCTTCATGCAAAATGAGAGCCTTCACTCTTGTCTAAGAGCCCTTGAAGATCTTTTAATTTTTGCATAAATTGCACTTCCATTCCCATGTACCATTAGAACCCATATGTTACACTTTGGTAACATACTTCCATAGAGGATAATATTCTTGTTGCCTGGTTGCTTGAGTGGATTTAGGGGCACTTGGAACACAACTTTGAGAAGCCATGAATGCTGCAAAATTACAAAGTGAAAAACTCACCCAATTTAGGAGCACTTGAAACACAACTTTGAGAAGCCATGAATGCTACAAAATTAGGAAATGAAAAACTCACCCAACTAGCTACTGCCCAAGTGTTAATTTTAGGTATGTTCTATGCTTAGAGCAATTTATTTCAATTTTCACAGTTAGCTCAATATTTTTTCTAGATTAGCAATCACATCAGCATTAAAGCAAACTGCAGATAGAACATAAACATAAATTGCAGAAGACAAGAGGACACAAGATATGGCGCTAGCCAGGGACAAACCTCAATGTGGGGAAACCCTTGATCAATTCTTCTTATATGTTCTTCAATAGTTCAGCAGGGAGAGAGAGAGAGATAGTACATTTACAACAGAAGTCAACACTTTGACTTATCTAGATAAGAGCATAGATCATCTCTAAGAAGATGATATATGAGATCAATTGAAGACATGTGGCTTCAACTGATTCTCCAAGGTGACTCCACCTATCGTTGTGCTGCATTTCGTCATCATGTTGCATCTCACCGCGCTGCACCATGTTGCACCCATCATCACTATGCTGCATCTCATCACGCTTCATTAATCATCACTGTACCCATCACTATACTGCATTATGTGCCATTGTTGCACCATATTGCCATACTGACCTATGTGCAGGCTGCACCTTGCTTGCTTGTTGTCCTTAGCATGCTTGTTGTTGCATGCTAGCTATCCCTTGTATGCTAGTTGTAACATTGCATGCTTGGTGTATTTGCTGGTAAGTACCATACAACTGTCCCAATGTTAGTTAGTTGTCCCTTGCATGCTGCTCTCCTTTGGAGACAGATGCTCCGGCTGTTCGGCAATTCCCGACAGTTCCGGCAGTTCCCAGCAATTCCCGGCAGTCCCAGCAGTTTTGGCTTCTACCCTCTGCGTCAGCTTTCCCAACAGTTCTGGCTTCTACCCTCTACGTTAGCTGTTCCAATAGCTCCCGACAGTTCCGACTTCTATCCTCTACGTTAGCTTTCCCGATTGTTCCGGCAGTTCTGGTTGTTCCAGCTTCTGCCCTTTGCATCAGCTTTCCCGATTGTTTCGGCAGTTCCCAACAGTTCTGACTATTCCTGGCAGTTCCGGCTTCTGCCCTCTGCATCAGCTTTCCCGGTTGTTCCGGCAGTTCCCGACAGTTCCGGCTTCTGCCCTCTGTGTCAGCTTTTCCAGCTGTTCCCGCAGTTCCTAGCAGTTCCGACTATTCCCGACAGTTCCAACAGCTCTGGCTTCTGCCCTCTGGATTAGGGCAGTGTTATTCCTTAGGATCTCTCCTCCTACTAAAACCCAAAGACAAGTAGAGAGGAAGAGATCCCAAGTGTGTTGAAATGACTTGAAGACCACCTCTATTTATACTAAAACATTGAGCACAAGTGGTTTATTTGGTCGCTGGCCGACCTTGATGAATTGTCCCATAACACAAATAAATTCAAATCTCCATGAATACTTATCGAATCAGATGATCTTTAGATCAATCCTACACCTCTCGATGAGAGGGATCCAAGAAAAATATCAGCTTCCATTAATAAGATGACCCACATGGAGTTTGGCCCTAGTTGCCAATTTTAACACCAAACCCTTCCTCTTATTGCCCATGCTCCAAAACACAAATAAACTCCTTGTTGCTGCTATAGGCCCTAGTTGCCAATTTTAACACCAAACCCTTCCTCTTGCAAGTTGTTGCCCATGCTCCAAAACACAAATAAACTCCTTGTTGTTGCTATAGGAAGCTCCTCTTGCAGAACAATGTCTGAGAAATGAGTGAATGAAGTGTCTTATTTTTTTTTAAAACGAGGGTCATAGGGTTCCTAAAGAATTCGATTTTTTTCATCTTCTAGAGAATTCTATTTGTAATTTTTTTTTATTAAATTTAGCGAACAGCCACATAAAAATTGTTATATTAGTGTATTTGGGTGTTAGAAGGGGACCACACCCTTCTTCACCCGTTGAGCTTTCCGAAAAAGGTTAAAAAAAAAAAATATTCGCATTTCTGTTGCCTGAAACTTGGCCTACAGTGGCTAAAACGGCACCGGCCATACCGGACAACATTTTGAAAAAGTGAAATGCTGTACGATAGGGCCAGTGGCGTTTCAGCCCCATTTCAAGGCTGCTTCGGCATTTCGTGTTGTGCCCAGTACTAGTAGGCCACCCTTTTAGACGTTTCCTGCAACAGAGTTGCAGAATCATTGAGAATAGATCTATTTTTGAAGCCTCTCCTATTACTAATGAGATTAGCAATAGAAGTCAAGAAAATTATATATGGACCAGTGTTGTGAAAAGCGCGATCTAATCGCGTTTTTTTGAAAAAATCGCGAGTTTTTTCCCATGCCGATTAAATCGCGATTTTTAAACGAAAAAATCGCGGAGAATTTTTTTTTGGCGCGTTTTTTGAAAAAATCGCGCTTTTTTCGAAAAAAGCGCGATTTTTACCTAAAAACGCGTGGGGTCGGGCGGCAGCGGGTTTTTAAAAAGGAAAAATGAAAATTCATTTGCCCATTTGGACAGCGCGCGGCAGAGGAGAGCTTCTCAGCTGGGTGAGAGGACCTTGAGGGCGATTTTGCTGATTCGAGAGGAGATCGCTCACTATTTCGAGAGGAGATCACCATTTTCACCGTAGAAACGGTATGTAGGTTGATTTTTTTTAGTTTTCATTGTTTCAAAACAATGTTTTTCTATGTTTTTAATTTTTTTTTGTTGAAAAACTTCATATGGGCACCATTTTTT
>APFE030159551.1:131203-158078 GCA_000404065.3 Pinus taeda
GGAGGAGCAGGGGGAGGAGGAGGAGGAGGAGGAGGAACAGGAGGAGGAGGTGACACCGCCTGCCCGGGCTACTGCCACCAGTAGAGGACGTGGTCTACCTCCTCTACCTCCTATTTCTAGTTCATCAGCTAGTAGAGCACATCAGACTCCACTGCCCTCTCCACCAGCACAGACACCAGCATCTACATCGACAGGGAAAGGGAAAGGGAAAGCTATTGCATTTTCTCGCAAGAGGGGCAGAGGAAATCAATAGGATTAGAGTCTAGACTTTCATTTTATTGTATATGACATTATGACATGATGAGATACTGATACATTATCATATTTTTTGTTGATATTTTGAGGCTGAGTTGGGACTCAGGAGTCAAGACTTACTATTCAGGACATGATTTAATGTTATGTGTGATTTTAGCGCTAGAAATGATATTAAACATCTTATATATTAGTTTTTTTATCATATTTATGTGTCAATGTATTTATTTTATGTTCTAGATGGTTTAGATATTGAAAAAATTGAAAAAAAAATGAAAAAAAATGAATATTTTTGTTCCAAACGCTTTTTCCCGCTTTTTTCCGCTTTTTTCCCGATTTTTCCGATTTTTTCGTTTTTTTTCCCCGCGCCGATTAAATCCCGCTCGTGCTTTTAACAACATTAATATGGACTCGTGCCAGAAGATACAAATTTTATGACATTATGTGTAAAAGCTAAATTTAAGGTAACTGGGCACAATAAAGAATTAGCAAAGTCGAGGCTATTTTTATCTAATGAAGCATCTTTTACAGCCTCCTAATTGAAGTTCAGAATTATATTTGAACTATGCTGGATACGGACAGAAGATCACAATAGGATTGGTAGTGTATTGTCTCCTTTTCTAGAGAAAAGTTATCTTTTTAGGTATGCTTTACCATGATATATATATATTCAGACTAACTGTATAAATGATTATAAGATACCTGCATTTTACCTATAGAGACGCCTAGAAAATTAACCATTCAAGATAGAAATTTCATTTGATTGGTGAAAGAAAAAGGTACAAAGGACAAACTTGTTTTTTCTAGCAACAAAAAATCTATATATTTAGACAGGCCAAAATGTTTTCAACTTTTCTCCCCCTCTGCAGTTGATATACCAAAGGGAATTCAGAGTCACTACTTACTGTGTTTACTCTTGCAGTTGCCATCGAAAATGTTGATCCCCTTAAATGAATTAGAGTGACACTGAAATGTCTTCAGAGTTGAAAAATTTGCTCTTGTTACACCAAAGGAAATTTGAAAGTTATTTTGTTGTTACACATTTTCTATGCATTTTTGTGATTGCATTGTAGGGTGTCAAGTGGGTGATTTGAGGTTGTAATGGTCATTATGGAGAGGTCGGCATTCAATCAACAACTCAGTTCACTCAAACAAA
The DNA here is from genome assembly GCA_000404065.3 of Pinus taeda. Lineage (NCBI taxonomy): Eukaryota > Viridiplantae > Streptophyta > Pinopsida > Pinales > Pinaceae > Pinus > Pinus taeda. The sequence goes on from APFE030159551.1 coordinate 132,612, forward strand.
GATGTTCACTGCACTGGTCTCAGTATATTATGAATTCACATAGAGGCCCCATTCTAAAAGTACATTGAGAGTGTTAGAATACCACTGATGAGAACTAATTCAAAGACATACTCTTCATAGTTCGTAAACGAAGTGATATCTATATAAGCATTGTTGTACAAGGAGTTGTGAAGTAAAATCGTAATAGGAATTATTACACAATTCCTATGTGTTTTTAAATCCTCAAACAGAATAGGTATTATTTTTGAACTAGAGTAGATCACTTGTTCTACTATCACCACAGCACATTCTAAAATGCCAATTCGATTCAATGCTATTTTCTCCAATTCTTAGCAATGGGAGATGTAGCTAATGTGGTAATCAGCACAGACAAGGAGAGGTCGTGGGAGTGTACATCTTCATCACATAGAACAAGGGACTGGACATACACAGTATGGGTTTCAGAGACTGCATTTATAGTGTTTTAAGAAATAGGGTAACAGCATATTTATAACCTTTATTGGCTCCTGTTGAAGGTTTTCTGGTCAGTGATTCTGCCTCTAGGGACCTTACTGATCCTCCAGTGGATCAAGGATAAGCTCCAACTATTATCTCCTCTGATCAGGATTAGGCTGGATAGAATTTAGAGTTTTTTTGCTGTTATTTTTCGCTTAAAAGACTCACAGCTACAGTTAATATGTGAGTTCTCTTGTCTCGGCATGTTCTATTAAATTCAATTGTGGAAATCATGTTTTGTACAACTCTTCATACTCTGATCAATGATGGTAAGCTATGTTAAACGAAACTTCTAGGAACCCGATGTTTCGGGATGTACCTGTACCCAAAACTCTGAAACTTGACAGAAACTCGACCATTATGTAAGCATCTATGAGAGTTAATATAGAATTGGTTTTCCTTCTAAATTGTCATTTATGGGTCTTATTACCTTTTTTCTTGCAAGATCATGTGTTATTCACTTACTTATAAATTTATTTATATATATATAAACATATATTGCGTTTCAGCCAACGTTTCGGCCGATGTTTCCATTTTTGGGAGGTGACGTTTCTAAACATACCCGTTTCAGAAACTCTGAAACGTTTCAGCGTTTCAAGCAAGTTAGGTGGTAAGAGTATCTGGAGTGGCTCTATTTGGTTTCGCTGTACTTGCTCTGGAGGTGGAGGTTTCCCATTGTTGGTGCAAATATAATGTTTACCTAGTCTTTTGCTGGTGGTTTATGTCTCTACTTTTAATGACTCTGGGGGTTTTGCACCTGTAATTTGCATTTTTCCCAGTGTTACTTGGGAGCGGGAACAAAAGCGGGGAGCAGGAGCGAAAACGGGTGTGGGAGCGACATTTTCAAAAGCTCCCTGTTTGGGAGTGAATCCCGGAGCGTTTTTTATATAATATATATATTTTTTTATATTTTTATATTTTGATACATATATGTCAACAAAAACATGTAGAATTATGAATTAGATATAAAAAACATAAAAAAACATAGATTGAACCATATAACAACAATCATCTAGAAGTTATGATCTTCATCAACCACGTCCACAAGTTAGTATCACAGTAACATACAACATATTGAGTCTCGTGATTCATCAATCTTAAAGTTTCAAGCTTTCAAAATTCAATATATAACATTTATCATCACTGATCACCAAAGTTGTACTTGTAAGCTAAGTGTAACCATTACAACAAATAATATCTAACATGAAATGAAAAGTTATAAAATGAAATGAAACAACTTTCAACTTTCATGAAGCATCATATTCATTATTCATTACTAATGAGTTATAATTGCCAACTTCAAACTTAAATTGTCATATATTGTTTAAAAAAATATCATAATAAATATGAAAGATTCAATAGTTATAAAAACTACTAGAAACTAGAAAAAACAAGTAAATCTATTATCTATTGCTTATGCTTGGGCCTCTTTCCACCACGAGAAATGTCTAGTTTTTTAGTCTTGTTGGAAAATCAGGATCTTTGTCATTAATATCACCCTCTAAGCATTAATATCTAGAGGTATCTTTGTCATTACCTCTGTATCTGTATAGGGATCTTTCACATTAATATCACCCTCTAAGCATTAACATAAGATAGAAAAAGCTATAGCATCAGCATGTCAAATCAAGATTTTGTTTGAGTGATGCGTACATTTTTAGGAGGGTCATGATAGAGGAGTTCGACAACCAACATCACTAACATCAAGCTACATAGAGGGATTGGTGCTCTTCATTAAATACGAGTTCCATACCCTAATACATGACAAAATTCAATGGAAACAATGCAATCCTGAAATCCTAAAAAACTGAAAAGTTTGCTGGATTTTGAAAGAAATCTAAAATTCTACTTTCTCCATATGAAATCCAAGGAGGTCGGAACCACTCTCAAACATCCTGAGTCATTTCATGGTAATGTTAAAAATTTAAGTAAAATGATGAAAATGAAGATTAAGGAGAATGCATTCTCCTTAATCTTCATTTTCATCCTTTTAATTTAAGAATTTAACATTACCATGAATCGCATATCAACTAGGGCCATAGGCTTGATCATTAAGTTGCCCCACTTAAAACTTATTTGTTTCTTTGAAAAAAAATTGCATTTGGAACATCACTACAAAAAAGGCTAAACACTCCCGAAAAGGTAGGGAGCGTTTTTTTTTTCTTAGGGAGCGCACTCCCCCGCAACACTAATTTTTCCAATTGAAGCCTTTCATTCAATGCTTTCAGCTTGGGTTGTTTTGGAATGAACGGGTATGTGTGCTTCTGAGTATGTGGTTTCTCTTTTCATGCTGGAGGGAAGTCGAGATTTCGTGTAATGGACACTCACGAAGACCAGTGCGTTCAGTGCACTCATGTTATTCTCTGTCAAAGGATGCTCTGGATTCGGAGCTCTCGCCTCTTCTGGGTTCAGAGCTCTCATTTGTTCTGGTCTTCAAGACAATTAGTACTGAAGCGCATTTCTTTTCAGTTTATGCGCAGTCTTTCTCCGAATTTGTCTCATTTTATGAGGAGCCTAAACTCCTGTTGCAAATCTTTAGCTACTGTTAAATTGGGACCTTCTTATTGTTGCAATGGCATTTTGGTGGTTCTGGAATCCTGCAACTGTTGGAGAAGCTGGTCATTTTGGAGTTTATGAACTTGATGTTCAAGCGATCTATGTAAACCTGTTTTGAGATGAATAGGAATTTGAAGTACTCTTAATCACAGAAAAACCCTTTTCCTCACTACATTAAGGTAAGGACCACCCCTTTTAACTAAAGTAATAAGAAATAAATTATTTATATATTGTGCCTGCAGACAGAAGAATTGGCAGTGTTTTAAGCATTGGTTCTTTTACTGTTTTATTAAATTTTTCCCTTTTTTCAGTTTCTGAATTGTGGGGCACACCAATGCTTAATTTATAAAGATTAAAGAAAGATTGTTTTGCAGAACTAGAATCTCCCAATACAGAAAACTTTCAGAACACATTTCCTGTAGCAAAACAAGCCCCAGAAGTTCTCAATTATACAAGTGTGCTTGTGTGTAATGACAGAAAAAAGGTGTGTGTGTGCATGTTTGCACGTGGGCATGCACAAAAGAGAGAGAGAGAGAGACCTTCCCAAATGAGCTGGCCACTGTGGTTGCTGCTAGACCCATCTCTGTATAATCACCACCTGAGATAATTTCCCACATTAACCCCTTTAACCTTTAATATCCAGGAAAACCGAAATTAGACAAATAGATAGATTGTAATAATAATGCCAGATGTGTAGATCTGAGAAATTTATCTTACTTCTATGGACATCTTGCAAATCATAATATCTTAAGGAAGAAAAATGATTACAATAATCCTATATAGAAAGACATGAAACAATACCAAACTAACCATAAATATCCCCAACTAGCATATCAATCTGTGTTGAGTCTCCTCGTGTAGCAAGATTAAGGGCTTCCTCAAAGCTGCATATTATAACACGTTTCAATGAGTCTCAAGAATTCTGAATTTCAAAATTATGACAAGTTATTAGACAAAAATTTACAAAACTAAATACTATGCTTATGTTTCGAACGAGTTTCTCTTTCTTTTTTTTCCTCTCTCTCCAAGGAAAGTCTCATGGGATCCCCCCCTCTTCCCCAGAATATCCAGATGGATGGCAGCTCAAAGCCAGCCACAATAGTAACTGCTCACCCTGAGGGACTCGACCGGATTTGAACCTGCGAACTATCGCCTTCCCGTTGGCAACATGTCTTAGGCAGATGGTTCAACTGATTAAGCTAACCCTTGGGTCTGTGGAACAGATTTACCTTATTAGACATAGTCACTCTTTAGAAGATGACGCTATTTTTAGGATCAATGATTACTAATTCAAACTTTGGCTATTTTTAGCTGTGCTCTTTTTTTTTTGCAGAATGTATTTATAGCATTTGTATTTAGGTCATGTATATCATGCTCATCCATGTCTTTCTATCGTATGTATTTGTGGCTAACTATTCAGTTAATTTTATCAGTATTGTAGGCAAACTCCAAAAGGGAACTTCACGTCCAAATCAACAACCATAATAGCAACGATAGAATGAATAACTCTATTTCTCTCAAGGCCTTCATTTATTAAATTTGTACGTAACACTTTCCATGCAGAATATTGGTAGAAAGAAGCAAGATATGATAAAATAAATATATTAATGTGCAGTGAACTGAAAAAGTACAATAATCAGTAAGAAACTAAGGCTACTCTGAAAACATAAAGTAGGCTAAATTGTCCAATACATGAGAAATGCGTAAAAAGAGAATGATCAAGTAATGTTGGAAGAAAAAAAAGCAAGAAAAGAAGCAGGGCCTATTATTATTCCCCATATGAAAATCAGTACATAGGCATTAATAAGTTTTAGGTGGCAGAGATACATTCAGTGGCTTCCACATCCTAATTATTAACCAGCCTAAATCCATCTTAATTCTAGATCTACCAAGCACTGAGAGGGATCAAATCTCTTTTCACTATAAAAAAGGTTTGCATCTCAAGAGCTTTGATCCCTTTCAGCGCTTGGTAGATCCAGAGTTAAGATGGATATAGGCTGGTTTAATTCCTTGCTTTAAATAGACAATATTCCACATGAAACCCATGGGTTCTCATAAACCTGAAGCTCAAAAACCACCAATAACTTAACCAAGTCAAGTTTATCTTACTATTTTATTTTAAAATTATTTTTATTTTAACGTAGGGTTATTTTTGTTTATTTTGATCAAGTAAAAATGTTTACAGGACATTATATTACATTACAACATCTCTATCATAGTGGGCTGGAGAGCGCCTCTCGGCATTGTTGACACCTAATCATAGGGATTGGGTGAACAACTGTAAATAGTGTAAATAAATAATAGAGAAAATGGAGAGTCATGGGGAGATGAAACTCAACAGTCACTCCCTCTTGTATATAATAATGAACAGCCTAAATGAATAATACAATCTCATTTTTGAGGATTAACCTCCTGGCCTAACATGATATCGGAGCCAATCCCATTTTTGTCTTCCTTTCTACTCTTGTAACTCCCTCTTTGTTCTGCATCTTTTGCAGACTAACATCTCTATCAAATCCCTGCAAAAGCCCATGCATTGTTGAATGCATTGGTCGAAATCTCTCTCTCTCTGCCTTGAGTGCATTAAACACTGCATGTCGTGTTCTATTTTATCGCACTGTTGAAGGGGTCATATTGTTGCATTGAGGCATTGCTTTGCAACCTGGTGCGTTGAAAAGTTTGAATCAGGTGAAGAATCGGTGTGGAGACTGGTCCGTTAAACCCCTGATATGCATTGGAGATCGGTTTGAGGTATGCCAGTCTGTTCGTTGTCTCTGTGTCAATGACTGTTCTACACGATTGCTGGTAGACCACAATGGAAGGTCATGGCTTATTTAATTAATGGTGAGTGTGGTGCATTGAACCATCGCATGATGTGTTGAATCGATATGTTGTAATTATCTCTACACGTTGTGGCATGCGTTGGTCTCTATCATACACTTTTGTCTTGTGCTGAATAATTTTGAAGGCAGTAAACATGAGTTTGGTATGCAAAAAAAAAGGCTTTGTCCCTCTGCATCAATTCCTGAAGCATTGAATCTCTGCCTACAAACTAGTTTGTTGTTGCATTGAAAGGACCATGACTATTACTTTCAATGGTGTGTACCTCGATGAAATTTAAACAATTAAATGGGTCAATTCAGCTATTGAAGTCGTTGTTGCATTTAATGGTGCATTAAACTCTGGTTCCATTGCCGGGACACCGTGAAATTCTTGACTAGTTATATGTTGGAGAGTGTGTTAGACTCTGGTTTCGTTGTCGTTTAATGATATATGAGGCGAGGGTATCTTGTGCGTTGAATTTTTTATTGAAGGCCAATAATTACCCCCTGTTCGTGCAACGATGTTGGGTATGTAACTTCCCTTGCATTGCTAACTTTCAATAATATTCCTAATTAGCCATGGCTAATTGGAAAATTCGATTTTGCTCAATTTTGCCTTCTATAGTTATTTATAAATAAAAAGGTGAGGAAAGGGGAGACATAACTCGCTTTTAGAATAAAGTCTCTCCCTACTAGCACAACGTTGTAACTTAAAGGGGAAACCAAGGGGGGCCAAAGAACCACGTAGAGGAGGGGCCCACGTAGACACTTGGAAGGACTGCGCAGATGGATAGGAACACGTGGCAAGAGAAGGAGCTACGTTGGAGGCGGTGAGCCTTGGGGATGAGAGAGGACAACGCTATAAAGGAGAGAGGAGCCTCCTCATTTTGTCATTCGATTATGAGCATTTGAGCTAGTCACTTCGACTTGGAGCACACTGGTTGTTTAGCCTGTCTGCAGCACTATTTAGTGCACTGAGTGTCTCCGTTCGGAGATCTCACCCTTAGCCCTGAGGGACTTCGAGTGACTACTCGAGCAAGGTAGTTTCAGCAGTCTTTTTGCAGTGGTATTGATCTTTGGCATTCAGGAGGAGCTGAGTATTGGAGGATTGTGCAGTCTTGAGAGAGAGGGACGTAGTTCTTCTGGAGGTAGTTCCGGATTGTGAGTTTGTGGAAGATTTTAGCTGGGAGATTGAGCAAGGGATTAGCCCTTGCATATTGGAGGATTTTGGCCGAGTTTCAAGCAGAGTTTTGGTGAGTTTTATTCAATGGCAGCGCAGAGCCTTGAGGGATTGCGTGGGTCCTCAAAGGGGTGATTTTCAGGGGTCGGCCATTTCAGAAAAGCTTTCTATGTTTTTCTGGGTTTCTTGAGTAGAGTCCGATTCCAGAGTTTCAGCATTTTCTAAGGAGGGGAACAGCCCCAAATCCTCATTTGATTTCCACCACCACCACCAGCACAGTAGTTCTCCAGCAGCTTGGACGCAGTTCAGAGAGAGGTCATTCCTTTACTATTCTGAGTGTATTTCTTCACTTGCCTTGTGCAAGTCAAGGTGCCATCTTTCTGATCACCTCCTGTACTCATTCCAATACTCAATATAATAAAATGGCTTAGCATTTCTCTCTGCATTTCTTGAGTATCTGCTTATATTTCATGTTTATATTATAATATGTTGCACCATTATTATTTCCCTCATTTTGAGCTTCCCATCATTATATCATTTGTACATATTTGGTTGGAGTTTACTGGGGTTTGTAGAATATCCCTGAAACGGGATATTACAGTGGTATCAGAGCATAGATCTGGGTCAGCCTGTGGAGCTAGCAATCTATGACACCGGGGGAAAAGCCCTGCATCTGTTACAGAGGTAGGAGATACAGAGACACTGGACGTAGGTTGGAGAACACCCTAAGGGGAGGGAGACTGTGTTCCTGTGGTGGACGCAGAATAGGGGGAGCCTGTGGTGGACGCAGAACAGAAGGAGCCTGTGGTGGATGCAGAGCAGGAGGATCAGATGGCAAATGAGGACGGGAAGAGATTTGCGGACATGCTCCTCAAATCAGTGCAGGATCTGTCGAGGCAGATCGATGTGATGGGGCAGAAATTCACGGCAGTGGAGGCTAGACAGTGTGAGAACCCATGGGTTTTCCAGGTTGGTGAGGGATCGGGTACATCCCACCATTTTCCAGAATAGGGTGTCACTCAACGTGACACTACTCAGCAGATGGCCTCACATGCCCCTACACGCTCTACCATGCCCACTTTTCTAGGAGCAGACACGGGGGCTGGAGCCCAGCAGGAGGCAGAGCCCGGTCACATGGGTGATTATTTTGCAGAGTACCAAGCCTATGGGCAGGAGTTCAGGGACGCTCTCTCATTCAGAGACTTTGTTCAGCTCCAGCAGGATAGTAGACCCTACGATCATCACAAAGGACACCGGCGTTATCACGATGGAGACACCCACCGCACAGCTAGTAGATTTCACTTGCCTATGTTTGATGGTTCATCAAACAATTCGGCAAGGTCTTGGGTGGAGAAGTTGGACATCTATTTCCAACTTAACCAGATGTTGGAGGTAGAGGCCATCAAGGTGGCGACATTACATTTGGATGGTGAGGCCCAGGATTGGCGGTTCCATGGGATGGTTACACTCGGGCATTCCACAATGACGACGTATGCCGAGTTCACCAGGAGATTGATGGAGAGGTTTGATCGGAGGGATCCAGAATAGCATTTTGTTGAGCTGACGAGGCTCAAACAGATCGTGAGCCCTGAGACCTACATCGCAGACTTCTTGAGGGTTTCAGTGATGGTGCCAGATCTATCCATGGCACGGAGGATCTACATGTTTGTGGAGGGGTTAGCAGAGCCACTTCGGGGTCTAGTCAAATCCACTAGACCAGCCACACTCCAGGATGGTATTAGCAGGACCCGGGACTTACAGGATGCCTTACCCAATACTCGGAGATCTTACCCCCAAAGACAGGCTTTCCAGCCTAAGGGGAAGGATGTGAGGATTCCACCTCCAAAGGGGAATCTAGGACGAGCACAGATTGATGATGACGCCAGGAGGAATTTGAAGAAGAAGCGGTTGTGTTTTACCTATCAGGAGCTGTGGGCACCAAGACACAGGTGTGCTGCTGGCAAGGCACACTTTATTGAAGTCTTCTCCGAGAGTAGCGGGGAAGAAGATGAGGAGGATGATGTGGAGGCAGGAGATAGTCATGTTGTGCAAGATCCTTTGCCACCTCCACCACCAGCAGCAGGTGGTGCAGCTTTTGCACCTACCGGAGGGGCCCTTGCAGCATTGCGAGGAGTTCCCAAGTATTTGAAGTTGCGCGTACGGGGGACAGTACGTGGCCAGCGAGTATCAGTTTTGGTTGACAATGGGGCCACCCACAACTTCATCGATGCACAGATGGTTGAGCGGAGAGGTATACCGACAGAGAGCTTCGATGGATTTTCAGTTTTGGTCCCAGGAGATTAGACCATGGTGTGTGCTCATTATGTTCCAGAGTTATCAGTGACGATGGGCACCTACACACTGACTGACCACTTCTTCGTGGTCAATATTCCGGACACCAACATAGTATTGGGTGTTCAGTGGCTTATCACTCTAGTGAAGGTCACGACAGATTGGAAGGCCCTAGAGATGGAGTGGGATGATGAGAAGACAGGGAGGCATGAGAAGATACAGGGACAGCACACATACCCGCCTCAGACTGTTTCGGCTCATTGGATGGAGGTAGTCTTCCGGAAGGGAGGCATAGAGTGCGCAGTGGAGCTGCATGCATCAGAGACAGGGACCACAAGGCAGCCAGTGCACCCAAAGATACAGTCCATCCTTGACCGATATGCCATAGTACTTGGGGAGATTCCGCCGAGACAGCCACCGGACCAGGGGTTTGAGCACACCATCGAGCTTGAGCAGGGCATACAGGTAGTGATTACTACCCCTTATAGGCTTCCCAAGGCCTATCGGGATGAAATTGAGCGGGCCATTCAGGAGTTGCTGGCTTTTGGGCACATTCGACCAAGCACGAGTCCTTTTGCTTCTTCCGTGGTGTTGGTGAAGAAGAAGGATGGCACATTGAGGATGTGCATTGACTACATGGCCATGAACAAGAAAACGCTGAAAACAGGTACCCCATACCCAGGATCGATGAGTTGATGGATGAGTTGAGAGGAGCACGGTTTTTCTCAAAGATTGATTTGAGATCTGGGTACCATCAAATTCGCGTGAGGGAACAAGACATTCCCAAGACCGCCTTCAGGTGTCACTATGGGCACTTTGAGTTTTTGGTGATGCCCTTCGGGCTAACCAACACTCCCGCTACATTCCAGTCTTGCATGAATCACATCTTCCGCAGTCACTTAAGGAAGTTTGTGTTGGTGTTCTTTGATGATATCCTCATTTACAGCAGGACTTAGGAGGAGCATCTCCAGCATATTGAGATAGTATTGCTCATCTTAGAGGAGCAGTAGTTCTATGTCAAGCTCTCCAAGTGTGAGTTTGGGTTGACAGAGATGTTATAATTGGGACACATCATAGGGGTGGACGGAGTGAGGGTCCACGAGGAGAAGATCAGGGCCATCAAAGATTGGCCGGAGCCGAGGAACGTGACAGAACTCCAAGGATTCATTGGCATTTGCACCTACTACCGAAAGTTCGTCAAGAGTTTCTCACAGCTTGTTGTACCCCTAACGGATTTGACGAGGAAGGGGGCATTCAGTTGGTCGAATACAGCGCAGCAAACCTTTGATAGGCTCAAGGAGGTTATGAGCAGCTGCCTAGTGCTTGCACTGCCAGATTTTTCGTAGCCATTTGTTTTGGTGTGATGCGTTGGGAGAGGGGATTGGTGCAATATTGATGCAAGGAGGTCACCTTATAGCCTTTGAGAGCCGGAAGCTGCTTCCGCACAAGAGGTTGTATCTATATACGACAAGGAGATGCTGGCCATCATGCATGCATTGGCCAAGTTTCAGCAGTATCTAGTGGGTAACAGGTTCAGGGTGAGGATTGATCACAACAGCCTCAGGTTCTTTTTGGAGCAGAAGCAGCTACAGGAGAGGCAGCAGAAGTGGATCAGTAAGATCCAAGCATATGACTTTGACATCGAGTATGTCAAGGGTAAGAATAACATGGTAGCAGATGCCCTTTCACGTAGACCAGCCATGTTGTCTCTTATGAGTTTGGACGCAGACTGGAGGGCTCGACTCTTAGTTGAGTACTCCAAGGACAGATTTGCATGTGAGGTTCTAGATGGGCAAATGGCGGATGACAGGTACAGGGTGGTCGATGAGATCATCTACTACAGGGACCGGATCTTCTTGACTAAGGGGTTTCAGCTCAAGAAGAAGATACTTCAGGCATCACATGATTCACCATTGGCCGGCCATCAAGGGTTTACCAAAAGCTACAAAGCCATTAGAGAGAGGTTCTCATGGAAGGGCCTCAAGGAGGACGTACTCCAGCATGTCCAGGAGTGCGATGTTTGCCAGAGGAACAAGGGGGAGATGAACCATGCTACAGGATTATTGCAACCTCTTCCCATTCCGAAGGGGAAATGGGAGTGTATTTCGATGGACTTCATCACAAGGTTTCCCATGGTACAGGGCAAGGATTGCATCTTTGTCGTCATTGATCGACTGACAAAGTACTCGCACTTTTTCGCCATATCCGCACATTACACAGCAGCATAGGTGGCCGAGTTGTTCTTCAGAGAGATCTTTAGGTTACATGGTCTTCCCAAGACCATCACCAGTGACAGGAACAGCCGTTTCAAGGGCGGATTTTGGCAGGAGCTTTTCCGGTTGGTGGGGATGGAGTTGACACAGAGTAACAATTATCACCCACAAACGGACGGGCAGACAGAGATATTTAACAAGTGGTTGGAGGGCTACTTGCGTAACTATGTCAGTGGGCAACAGCGAGCATGGCTGAAGTGGCTGCATCTGGGGGAGTACTGCTACAACACTACACATCACATGTCCATTGGTATGTCACCATTCCATGCTTTATATGGATATCATCCTTTATCTTTTGCTGACGTGATGTTTGGTGCTAGCAAGGCTCCGAGAGCCAAGATTTGGATCCAAGAGAGTCAGGATATTCTCCGAGCTCTCAAGGATAATATGGCTACAGCACAGAACCAGCAAAAGTTGTATGCTGACAGGGGTCGAGTGGAGAGACACTTTGAGGTAGGGGACTTGGTCTACCTACGATTACAGCCATATCGACAGTCGTCACTGAAGCAAAAGGGGGCTGAGAAGCTCAAGCCCTGCTTTTATGGGCCATACAGGGTGATATGCAAGATTGGACAGGTTGCGTATGAGTTGGAGCTGCCCCAAGGCAGCAAGATTCATAACGTCTTTCATGTTCATGCCTGAAGAAGGCATTGGGGCAGCATGTGACAGTGACAGATGAGCTACCACCCACAGATGATGAGGGGCATTTGGTGTTGCAGCCAGAGGCTATTATTGATACCAGGGAGAGGCAGCTACGGAACAGGACAATCCGGGAATTCTTGGTGAGGTGGAAGAATTTGCCAGATGAGGATGCCACTTGGGAGAGTGAGAAAATTTTGTAGCATCCATCACTTCAGTTGCTTGAGGACAAGCAACATTTTGCCGGGGGAGACTGTAATATTCCTAATTAACCATGGTTAATTGGAAAATTCGATTTTGCTCGTCTATAGTTATTTATAAATAAAAAGGTGAGGAAAGGAGAGACAAAACTCACTTTTAGAATAAAGTCTCTCCCTAGTAGCACAACGTTGTAACTTAAAGGAGAAACCAAGGGGGGCCAAAGAACCACGTAGAGAAGGGGCCCACGCAGACACTTGGAGGGACTGTGCAGATGGAGAGGAACACGTGGCAAGAGAAGGAGCTACGTTGGAGGAGGTGAGCCTTGGGGATGAGAGAGGCCAATGCTATAGAGGAGAGAGGAGCCTCCTCATTTTGTCATTCGATTATGAGCATTTGAGCTAGTCACTTCGACTTGGAGCACGCTGGTTGTTTAGCCTGTCTACAGCACTGTTTAGTGCACTGAGTGTCTCCATTCGAAGATCTCACCCTTAGCCCCAGGGGACTTCGAGTGCCTACTCGGGCAAGGTAGTTTCAGCAGTCCTTTTGCAGTAGTATCGATCTTTGGCATTGAGGAGGAGCTGAGCATTGGAGGACTGCACAGTCTTGAGAGAGAGGGACGCAATTCTTCCAGAGGTAGTTCTGGATTGGGAGTTTGTGGAGGATTTGAGCTAGGAAATTGAGCAAGGGATCAGCCCTTGCATATTGGAGGATTTTGGCTGAGTTTCAAGCAGATTTTTGGTGGGTTTTATTCAGTGGCAGCGCAGAGCCTTGAGGGATTGCGTGGGTCCTCGAGGTGGCAATTTTCGGGGGTCGGCCATTTCAGAAAAGCTTTTTGGGTTTTTCTAGGTTTCTTGAGTAGAGTCTGATTCCAGAGTTTTAGCATTTTCTGAGGAGGGGAACAGCCCCAAATCCTCATTTGATTTCCAGTAGCAGTACCAACACGGCAGTTCTCTAGCAGCTTGGACGCAATTCAGAGAAAGGCCATTCCTTTACTATTCTAAGTGTATTTCTTCACTTGCCTTGTGCAAGTCGAGGCGCCATCTTTCTGATCACCTCCTATACTCATTCCAATATTCAGTGTAATAAAATGGCTTAGCATTTCTCTCTGCATTTCTTGAGTATCTGCTTATATTTCATGTTTATATTATTATATGTTGCACCATTATTATTTCCTTCACTTTGAGCTTCCCGGTCATTATATCATTTGTACGTATTTGGTTGGAGTTTACTGGGGTTTGTAGAATATCCCTGAAACAGGATATTACACTTTCCGCCTGAAAATATCTCCTAGTATGGTCATTTATATATGGTACGTACGGTTATTTAAGAAGTGCGTTGAGTTCATGGTATATAATGTGTGATGGGCACATATATATGGAGAGTTTTTAAAGTAATGACACATTAATATATTAAAAGTTGACATGATATGGTATAAAGGTGAAGTGAGTGGTATATAAAAGCATATGAAGTGTTATGTTATGGCATATGATGGTATAAAGTGACATTGTAAGGTTTTTAAAGTTTGGTGTTGTAATGAAGACTATGGCATATATGACTATGGCATATATGTGCTCTTTTACTTTATAAAGACCCTAAGTGGTCTATGGTATGGTATGAGAGCATTATAGAGGTATATTTGAGAGCCTACATATTTAATTGATGTTTTTTTGAAGACATAGTCAATCAACTTTACAAATACATCATTTTGTTGCAACCATTGTAATTATTTTGGGCCAAATCAGTTTTTATGATGCATTCACCCGAGTCTGCTCACTATGTTGTGGCACATTGCAACATTGGAGTAACTAACCTATTCAATGCTTCACTTGCTACATGGAAGGATGATTGGTTGCTTGATTGAGGAGCAACTTGCCACATGACTTTCAAGAGAGATTTCTTTGAAGAATTCACTGACAATGTTGATGGAGCAGTATACTTTGCAGACAAATCAAAAATCAAGCCATCAGGGCTTGGCACAATCAGGCTTAAATTGTCTGGTCTTCCAAACTTTTTTTCTGCATCGTGTTTTATATCTCCCACAGTTGAGGAAAAACTTCTTGTCCTTGGTCCACATCCGCTAGCAAGAACACGCCATTCACATGTTTGATGGCAAGGTCGAGGTGAGAAAAGCATCAGACCACTCACTTGTCATGACAGGGATAGAAGAAGAAAGGCTTCTCAAGTTGCAGGGTACCTCTACTTGTGCACAAAATTTCTCATACAATTCTCATTATGATGAAGGTACATTTCCATCAAGTTTATTATGGCATGCTAGATTTGGACACTTGAACTATAACAGCCTCCGCTTGTTGAAAAAAATGGTGTTACTGGTTTGCCTACAATTCCTAGGAAACATAAGCAATGTGATGCTTGCATTCCAGGAAAGCATAGCAAACAGTGTTTTCATGATTCACATTCCAGAGCACATAGAAAACTTGAACTCATTCATTCATATTTATGTGGTCCAATTCCTGTTCCTTCTACAAATGGAAATAAATATATGATGACATTTATTAATGACTACACCAGAATGTGTTGGGTTTATTTATTGAAGAACAAATCTAATGCTTTTCAAACATTCAAGAATTTTCATACATGGATTGAAAATCATGCACAATCTCATATTGGCTCTATTTTGCACTGATAATGGAAAAGAATACACTCAATGAATTTGAAAACTATCTTCGCCAACATGCGATCAACATCGAACAATTGTGCCTTATAATCCCCCAACAGAACGGAGTAGCTGAAGGAATGAATAGGACAATCTTAAATATGGTGCGCTCCATGATGTTTTCAAGGAATGTAAAATTGATGTTTTGGGCTGATGTAATTCTATGTGTTGTATATGTAAAGAATAGATGTCCATCTAATGCTATTAGAAACAAGACTCCTTATGAAATGTGGTATGGGCACATTCCTTCGGTAAAGCATCTCAGGGTCTTTGGTTCCACATGTTATGCCTTGATACGAAAGGTACATAGAAGCAAACTTGGTGCAAGGAGTCGTAAGTGTATCTTCCTGCGGTATTCAAACACCTCCAAAGCATACCGTCTCTATGATAAAGTCAATAAAAAGTTTGTTGTATCTAGAGATGTAATCTTTTTTGAATCATCCAAAACTGACAATGTTGTTGAGCGGCAACTTGATCGCTTGGATAGATTCACAAATGCAAAAATCATTTCAAGAATTTGATAATCAGATTCCACATCTTGAAGGGGGGATTCCTATATTAGATCAACCTGTGGAATCTTCTTTTGAAGCACTCTCTCCCCCACATGAAACTCCAACAACGGATGATACTTTGAGTGATGTGATTGACATAATTGGGAGACTCAATCTTGATTTAGTCCCAACTCAATCAACGGAGTAGCATGGACCATCTGAAAAAGGTTCCCCAAAGTGGCTAACAAAGACACTTGAAAGTGTTCATCCTGATAAGGTTGGAAAGACAGGAACTAGAAATTCAACCCAACAAAATAAAGGTGATGTAGAAAACTCTGATTCACCTGTTGATATGGATGTTTCTTATGATTGTGAATTGAATTTGTCTACAGATTTTGAACCTCCATTGGGAACCAAACCAATTGGCTACAAGTGGGTCTACAAGAACAAGTATAAACTTGATGGCTCACTTGACAAGCACAAAGGTAGGCTTGTGGCAAAAGGTTTTGCATAGAAGGGAGGGATCGATTATGAGGAGACTTTTGCCCCCACAGCAAAATGGGCTACCATCCGGACACCCTTTGCCCTAGCAGCTCAGAACGGTTGGAAAGTTCATCAAATGGATATAAAAACTGCTTTCTTGAATGGAGATCTAAAAGAGAATGTCTTATGTCCCTCAGTGAAAGGACATGAACGTATGCAAACTTGTGAAATCCTTATATGGCCTCAAACAAGCACCAGGAGCCTGGTATGAAAAACTAACTCAGCATCTTCTGAAACTCAATTTTAAACATTATGATCTTGATGATGCAACTTTGTTTGTCAAGAAAGTTGGCAAAACAGTTGTATATCTTCTGGTATATGTGGATGATCTTTTGATGGCAGGGAACAATGAGAGCTACATTGCATCCATAAAGAAGGAATTGAGGAAAGGTTTTGAAATCACTGATTTTGGCTATGTTCATTACTATCTTGGTATTGAAGTAACTCAACATCCGAAGTCCATATTCCTTTCTCAAAAGAAGTACATTGGAGATCTATTGAACAGGTTTGGCATGGTTGAATGCAATCCTCTGACTACTTCAATGGAACAAAACTTAAAGCTCACATCCATTGAAGGAAAATAATTTGAGGATGCAACAAAGTATAGACAGCTTGTAGGAAGTCTCAACTACCTAACTACTACCAGACCAGACATTTCGTTTGCTGTTGAAATCCTCTCCAGGTTTATGCAAAAGCCTTGTGAGGGACATTGGTCTGCTGCAAAAAGAGTTCTAAAGTACTTGAAGGGAACTCAAGACTTTGAAATCAAGTATACACAGGTGGGCGACTTCAGCTTGATTGGATACTCTGATTCAGACTCCGATGGAGACAAATAAAATTGGGTATTACCTTGGTTATGCTATGAGTTTTGGATCAGGAGTTGTCTCCTGTAGAGCACGCAAAAAATCAGTTCCACAGATTCCACAACAGACGAGATATGTGGCGCAGCCGAGGCAACAAAAGAAATTGTGTGGTCAGGAAATTCTGGATATTTGCAGGAAAACAAGTACATTCAACTCACTCATGATTGACAATACCTTGGCAATAAAGTTGGCCAAGAACCCAAAGTTCCATGATCGAATGAAGCACATCAATACAAAATATCATCTGATTCGACATCATGTTGAGGCCAAAACAATCCATCTTCGCCATTGTTCCACTCATGAGCAAATTGCAGACATCTTCACCAAAGCGCTTGGAAGAGAAAAGCTTGAAAGACTCAGAACAATGCTTGGACTCACCAACATCCCTTCAGATTAAGGGGGGGAATGTTGACACCTAATCATAGGGATTGGGTGAACGCCTGTAAATAGTGTAAATAAATAATAGAGAAAATGGAGAGTCATCGGGAGATGAAACTCAACAGTCACTCTCTCTTGTATACAATAATGAACAGCCTAAATGAATAATACAATCTCATTTTTTAGGAGTTACCTCTTGGCTTGACAGGCACAAACATGCATGACCTCCTTAATTTTTGAGCCACAAATAATAACATAACATAAAGTTCCTGACTTGAAACTTTTAAGCTAATATTTTATTACACTATATAATCATTATACTAAGCTAGCTCCTTGTGTTGTTGACATTGATATTAGAACATCCAGGTAACTAAATCTAAACTTACAATCATTGATGCAAGATCTCATGTCTATGTTCTAATATTAATGTTGTTAATTTTTGGTTGCTCCAAAAATGCTTTCACCTACCTCGGAGAGTGCTTCATGGGATTTGAGGGGCTTGTGGTCTCCTATAGGCCCTTTGTTTATTTTTAACCTATATTTGGAGAGCTTAGATTGGGTGTCTGTAACTTAGGGATGAATTTCACAGAGGCACACTTATTGAAGTGGTAGTAGGCATTTGGCATATTGGTCTCTTCTACAAGGGCACACTTGTTGATGAGGATGGGCACTTGGCACATAACCACATTACACACAGTTTGAGGAGGAAAGCTTAAGCTGAGAAGCTGTTGGTTGGAGGGTGCAGCATCTTGTAGGTGGAGAGTTTGACATGTGGACAAATAACCTGGAGGGAATAACACTTTAAGGGTTCGACAAACCGTAGAGTACTGTATGACATGTGAACACCTTGCTTTGAAGAACACTCCATTTGGGGCTTTCTTTGGTGACTTTGGCTAGGGATATTTGTGGCCTTAGTTCATGTTTCGTTATTGGCCTCCCTCACCTTAGTCTATAAAAAGGATAGAGAGTGCCTTTGTTATCAACAACTACTTGTATTGTGTCAGACATTTAAGACTCTTGTGAATGAGACAAATATAAAGAACTGATTAGGAAAAGGATTCATTTTCAAAATAATTTTCTGCTCTCTTTCTTATAAAATTCTCAAAATAACTCTGAGTTGAATTACAGAAAGAACTAACCTGTTACATCCTGTCAATGCTGATACAAGCCCCAAAAACGTGCTGCATATAAAATAAATTGTATTAAGTATACAAGATCACCACCTGACTCTTTATGCTGCTCCAAAAACATACATTGCCAAACACATGAATCTAATAGCAAAATGTAAATCAACGTGTACAAATCTCCTAGCAAAAATTGCAGTCTAAATAATAATAGCAGTTCCACAAAAAACAATGAGAACAAAATATGTGGATATAGTAATAAATTTTAATTGAGAAGAACTATATAGAAATTTTCTTTGTATTTCAAAAAATGAAGAGACAATATGAATAGAGTTTTTCCAAAATACAACCATCCAATGCCACCTTCCAATAACTTGATTTGTTGAAGAATCTAACCAGCATAGATCCATCTTAATTCCAAATCTACCAAGCTCCAATAGGCATCAAAACTCTTTTCACTCTAAAAGAGGTTTGCATGTCAAGAGAATTGATCCCTCTTGACATTTGGTAAATTCAGAGTTAAGATGTATCTAGGCTGGGCTATATTCCACATGAATACCATTGGTCATTTTGATTTTTATTATTATTTTATTTTTGTGTTGTTATTTTTATTTTTATTTTTATTTTTATTTTATTTTGACCGAGTTAAAATGTTTACATTACATTACATTACGTTACAACATTTCTACCATTCTGAGCTAGAGAGCGCCTCTTGGCACAATGAACAAAGATTGACATACAAATGCATGTTGGACATCCAAAAATATCAACAATAGATGAAGCATGCTGGACAAAAAAGATAAGATCATAAGGCCAACATACTTCATTCGAAGTTGGATACATTTAGATAAGACAAGATAATTTTATTAATGTCCAACAAATGACCACAAAAGTAGGTCAATGGGACTAAAGAGTACGCCCAGTATGAATACAATATGGTGTTGGAGAATGTAACTAGATTCAGTGTTCATAATGACTTTTGTAATCATGACATTGTATATTTTATATAAAAAGAGAAAAACAATTTTTATTTATTCAAGCATGGGTTTCATGCTCAAAGTCTAGGTCAAAGCATGTTCTTCATGCTTCTAGGGCTTGTTGAGTCAAAGAAGAATTTTTGTCATGTATTGTAGTCCAATTTGGACTTAAAAGAAAATCACTATTTTTGGGTCTAGAAAGTCAATTTGTCCTCCAAGACCAATTCGCCCCTACCAAGGAGAAGTCAGCCTAGAAGAAGCCTATTTGACCTCTTGAGAAGTGTATATATAGAAGAGACTTCGGCTCATTTGAAAGACACTTCACAGGTGCGATCTAAAGCAAGACAAGAAGGCATTTCAAGAGCGAAAGTTAAGGAAGAAGAAGAAAATCAAGAAGAAGAAGGTGATTTGTCTTTTCAACCCATTTATGTTCACACGTGCAAGAAAATATAAGGTGTATGCAGACGTTGGGGGCCAAAAGTTGTAGGTCGAATTGCAGACCTAAAGTTGCAGGACCGAAACTTTGATTGGGGCAGATTTTGGAGAGTTTAACCATCATTGACTTTGGGAGACTTTGACTTGTTTGGAAGAGATCTTATTTGAGGGTTGACTTTGTGCTTGGAAGGAATCTTGACTTTGGTCTTTGGATCTTGGAGGTCTCATTTTGTTTTTATTCTATAAGAAAAGATCTATTCTTTTTGGGTTTTCCCCTTGGAGGTGTTTTTCCCTAGCTTGGAGCCTATATCTTTGTGACCTTCATTGTTTTGTTAATTGCTTGATGACGAAGAAATAAAATTAATAATAGGCCAACTAATATCACAAGTAATTATCAAGTAAGGAAAGTCAACTCTAATATACAAATACTTTGATTTTCCAACATGTGGGAGTGCCAACGCAACTGCTAGAAAATGCCAAAAAATAATACAAAGAAAGAAACCTACATAAGTATACCATAAAAAGATAAGTATAAAACCCTGACAAAGGAACAGTGATACAAATCACTACTTGAGCTTGTCCAAGACTGAAAAGGTGGACAACCCAACCCAATAACTTATCAAGATAGAAAGTGAGAGAGGGAGATTGGACAATGGGGCTGATGATGTCAAGGTCTCCTAAGTCTTATGGTCAAGGGTGAGGGGGGTGAACTAGGCACTGACTTGCTATCAGAGTCTTCTAGAACCATTGAGGAGTCTAGCTACACAATCTAGGGGGTGGGGGGATGTACGAGCGAGGTATACTTCTAACTTTCGAGATCAAAAGAAGGAAACTCCAATGGATCTTTGGTTACTCCTCTAGATTTGGGAGGTAGTCCAACAAGCAAGGCATGCTCTAGTTTGGATCCATCTGGAGTTGATTTATCTAGTGCGCTGAGGACCTATGAACATGTCTCAATAGTATCGAGTGTCTACCAGAGAGGAAGGTTTATGATCCAGGTCCGGGTGTGACAAAGGACCCTTCCAAGACCTTTTACTTTCGTGATGTGTTAAATTGCATTTTAAAAGAACATAAAGGAATACATGTGCATGCTATAAAGAAGAGGAACATGTCAATCATCAGCAACATAAAAACATAAGTCGTTGATAACGAAGTTCATCCAGGAGGGACTACGTCTCTGGGCCCCGGTGTCAAGATGGTGTAGGCCGCTGCATTAAGTGTTGTCAATAGTGATGATGTACATAAGAGGAGATGTCGCTATCATACAAGGAAAATGCCCTCACGCCGGAGTGGCTAAAAGAGATGTTCTGCTATAAGAACTCTCAGTAAAAAAAGGACTCCTATCAGTATGACATAAACTCATGCATGATGAGCATCCTGCCAACATGGCATAAAAGGGATCTCAATGCAAAACATGCATGACGACAACATGAGTATCCCATTAACATACAACAAAGGGATCTCAAAACATAACATGACAAGTCATGACAACAAGTACATCACATAGACAATTCTGTGTCACATCAAGCAGGAACCATAAAAACAAGTAATAAGCAAGATCCCACATCAAACATCAAACAGGGATCTGTGCAGCATAATGCATAACAAAAGAAGTACATGAACACACTGCATATAACTCACAACCAAGGGCCATCTGAAGAAGCGGATGCCAAACTGCTGAAGTTGTTCGTGCCACCGATCTCATGGCATCAATCGCATGGAAATGGATGCTCACACATGAATGCTGACACCTGCATTCCACTTAGAAAAGTGGCTAGAAAATGAAATGAGAAAATGAGAAATCTGAATGCACCATCAGATTTGTGGCGTCGAATAGTACAAAATCGACTGTCGAATTTCTGAATTCTGACAAATTGAGAATCTGGGGCTCAAAGAATCTTTTCGATTCCCCCTAGATTCCTCAAAGATTCTGCTCCATGGGTGGACTGGAAATCTGCAACTCAAATGGCGACTCTAACCTCACCATTGCGATCCCTGTGGAAAACCGTGAAAAACAACTATAAACTTGACTATATTCCGACATGGAGAAAAATTACCTCCTCAGGGAAATTTCAAGAATCGTGGCTCTGCTCCATGTTTCTGCAGCGGTCATGGTTCCACCTGCACACTGAAAAAGGCCAAAAAATACAGAACTCTGATGAAGAAACGGACAGCGCCATTGTGTTCGTGGCGTCACGAAATGCTAAAACCATATCAAATTTGCCAAAATCTAACAAAGTGAAATTTCACCCCTCCTACAAAATGTTGCCTTGAACTGCGTGCCAAGATTCTGCCTTCTCTGTCTCGAAATTTGTGCCCGCTCCTAGTTCCTCCATCTGTCCCGTGCACTGTTCAAATGAGGTTAATATACATTTCCAGGCGGATTAACCAAATGGATTGGTTGGCGTAGTGGTAAATTTGGTAATTTGTTGAGGGGTCGAGGGATCAAATCCCGCCCTTCCCTATTTTATCACATATTTGTTTTGGTTAGAAAAATAAATTTAAATGGAGGGGGTTGGGTCCTCACTGGGCGACCCGCCCCCACAACTCCTGCTGCTCCTTGTTGATTTGTTTGATTGTGCATTGGTTTTCATGGGCCGTATTAAATGTTATTGGTTTTGTGCCACATGGGGCCACCACATGGGTGGGGCCGGCCATCCCTCCGGCTGTGGGTTCAACTCCCACCGGCCCCCTCAAATTAATGCGTTATGTTTGGTGGTTGGTTGGGGGGTGGCAGGGTTGGTGGCCCGCCACCCAAAACTTTATTATTATTTTTTTATTTTTAATAGTAATGGCCCATTTTAACATTATTCGAATTTTAGGCCGAAGGAGTGAATTTAACGAGGCAACAATTTCGCCCGAAATCTCGCTGGAGTTGGCTGTTCGGTTTGCCAGAAAAGTCAAAATTGCAGCCACCTTAACCCTGCCCAGTCAGCAAAAAGTCAACCCAACTTTGACTGCTTCTAACTTTCGCATACGAACACGGTTTGACGAACCGTTTGCACCGCCGCAATTAGGACGAGCATAATCCAAACATTTTGATTTTTGAGCTTTCCTGAGTCCTCTTTGTCCTGTGTGTGTCTCTGGAGCCACCTGGATCAATTGATATCTCACCATCCTACTATTTGTTGCGCTCTGGAACTCTACTTATTGTTTGTTGCTCCGATCTAATGGATCAATATGGAAGTGTGAGGTAATCGGATTGGTCATCCTAGGGTGGGGCATGGTGCACAAGAAATAATATCTATGGTTGAACATCTCTTTGATGAAGAGGGCTAAGCATTTCTAATCCTGGTATGGGAAGAGAGTTGTAAGGGAGCCTCTTGAATCCCTATAGAGGCAATGATAGCATCGTATGATCTCATAGTATAGGCCCTAGGGGGCATTGAGAAATGAGATGCATCACAGTCTCTGACTCCTTAAGGTGACACACGTAGCAGATCCTATCAAATAGTGGTATATGGTGATTTGTCTCTATCCAAATTCGGAGTTGACTTGGAGTTGTCCCAAAGACATCCTAAGCGAGTGCATCCAATGTCTACATGTATAAGGGGGGTGAATGATCATGCCATCACATAGCTCCAAAAAGTTCTCTAGGTAGAAAGACATCTTTGAGCCAAGGCTCATCAGGGATGAGATTCAAATGACCTATGTACAATTTGTAGATATCTCCAGTAATAGCCTAGTTCAATACCCATCTAGTGGACAAAAGATGGCATGGCTCATAAATTTATTCCTAAAAATGAGAAGAATACCAGTTGAACTTCCAGTTAATTTAAAGAAAGAAAATTCAAAAATTAATTTTCAACATTCTCCAAAAATGGCAACAATTATGGCATGAAGGATTCATACATCTATGGCATGAAATAGTAAATTCGAAATATAGCATATATGCCTTTTATAGTAGTAGATTCATGATAGAGTTTGAGTTTTGTAGTGTGGAAACAACTGCAGAATATAGAAAGAAGGGGGACGAAGACACAACCAAACGAATCACACATTACCATTACACAAGAATAAGTAACCCTGATATCTTTTTATTATAGTAGCATATATAAGGGGATCATATTTGCATCATATAATCTCAATACAAGACAAACAATAACAACTGTAAAGATACTAGTACAAGGAAAAGTAATGGATGTCAGTTTTCTCTTAAAACTTTGCAACTACTTAGAAGAATTACTGAAAACAAGGAAATTGATATCTGAAACCAAATTTACTTTCGCCAAGATACCGAGTTTCTTAAAAATTTATAAGCAACCAAAAATAATCGAGAGATAAAAACAAAATCACACAAATTGACACGCTTGTTTACCTAAGAAACCCAAAAGGAAAACCTTGCTTTCTTTGTTGCGGTATTTTACTAATAGTTCTTGAGCAATTGGATCTATTACAAAGCAATTTGTCTCTCTAAGAACACACTTGTTTTTGTGCTAAACTAGCCTTGACTTGCCCTGAAAATCCCATAATACCTCGTCTTGTTTCCTTGTGCACTTCCTCCTATTTCCTCGCGCACAAGGGAGCTTGTATTTCCTAACACAAATCCCTATTTCTTTGTGCACTTGTGGCCTCCTATTTTCTAGCGCACAAGTCTACACACACACAAAGAATGATCTCACAAGAATATGATGATCATGTGCCTTCATCCTCCTCTTTATAGACCGAATTTGAGCATCCAAGAAGGCCTAGTCTAATTTAGAAGTTTGAGTTCTAATTGCGAACTAACTGATGGTTCTACTCGTCTTCTCTCCAATCAAAACTTCGAGTCTTAACTCGTTCTCTCTCCAATCAATGTTGAAGACTAATTTATTCTAACTGAATTTGTAATTGCCACCTCGTTCTGTAGTCAAATTGAAGAAGACTCCACATAACTGAAGCTCCAACTCTACGGATGCAATCTAGATGATCATTCCAATAAACTAGAATAAACTCATCGTAACTAAAGTCTATTTCATGAGCTCGCACTCATGCTAGATGTTGTCGCGTAGAGTGTCTAGGCACCGCGACAACACTCAGACCGGGGGCTGTCACCTTGATCCCTGATCTCTCTGTTTAAGCCGTCTCCCTAGGCTAAGGGGGGTAGACCCTATGGGATAAAGGAAGACCAACTGGTAATCAGCTGGCTTGGGAGACACAGCGAGGGAAACAAACACTTGATTGATTTTAAAACCTGGTTAGATCTTTAAATGTTTAGTACCAGTGCCTTCGCTAGATGAAATGGAAATCGAATCACTGATTCACTGCTTAGAAAATATAAAAATAAACAAATCTTTCAACAATTGCTTGAAAATATTTACTGAAATGTCTAACATACAATGAGCATTAAAACATTCAAGCAATAACGATCAATTTCAATGACTTAGCGAAGCTCCAGCAATTAAATTTTCAAAAAATAGAGTACTTTGGACAACCACAAAATGCTAACCCGTTCATAAAATGAATCCCCACTTTCAGATAGCTAATCTTCAAATAAAATCTTTAAGCACTTTTAGCTATATCAAATACCACAAGAAGAAATTAA
>APFE030159551.1:158639-188547 GCA_000404065.3 Pinus taeda
TATAGAGGCAAGTTGTTTTGACTGCCTATTTTTTAGTGCTTAGTTTAGAATTTGTTGAAACTGCTCCTAGGATAGTGAGCTCGACTCCTAGAGATGGGAAGAGGTTGGCTTGTCTATATTATGTATTTTCTTACTCATTTTCATGGTTGGACTCTTGAGGGAGAAGCTATCATTGTATTATTTCACTGTATCTCTGCAATTTTTGGCTAAGGAAGACCAGGGTTTTGCAGTCCTTTTTGGGATTCTTGTGGTTACATGTGTTGATGGTGTGTTTCTCTATGTACCTGTAAGTGTGTTATGTGAATCATTTCCTTTCTTTTCCTTCTGTACATTAAGCAAACGAAGTGTTAAGAATTCATGACTGTCATGCTCTGCTTTTAAGTTTGTTTAATTTCAATGTTTTCTACTGTTTAAGGAGAATTCAAAGTTATTGTTTTCTCTCCTTAACTCCTCACCTGTCATTTCTAATCCCTCAATCAAAGGCATCAATACTGTCTCCTACCTCGCCCCAAAAACTCCCTGTAGAAACTGTGTCCAATCCCCGCACCCAAAATTGCCATCCCTCAATTTGCCACCAAAAACCCTAAAAACCCCAAATCAACCCTTTTGATCAGTTTACTAGCCTAAAATCAGTGTTACCCTATTGGTCATCTCATCCATTGAAGATTTTACTGAGATTGACCGGAGAGAGCCTTCTCCTGCCCCGTAGGGCTAGCTACGAGGCTAAATGGTTTGATGTTGCCTTGAGGTTTTCCTTTTTCAGCCTGAAGTGAAATTTCAAGCGCTAACAGGATATATCGCTGATGCTGCAATGCTATGTTGTTGTTGCATTGTATATGTGTATGGCATTGAATACTAGAGTCGGTGAATGGTGAATGCTATTACGCTGAATGATATTGTAGTGTATGATATTACATTTTGTACAGAGATACCTCTGTCACCATATATCAGAATCAATTTTTTTTAGGAGTAAAATTTTGCAGCAGAAGCATTTTTTTCCCACAGTACACAGATTTTACAATGCATTCAATCATATCTATTGTGGGAGTAGTTCTCACTGGCAAGAAGAACTATCTTGAATGGCCCAGGAAAATAAAACACACCCTCATTTTCAATGATTTGTGGAAAGGAGTGTGTGTTGGAGACGGAGAGAAAGAGCCAGAACAACCTACCTCAGACAAGGAGTTCACTATTTGGGAAAATAAGAACAACAAGGCCTATGCATTGATTTTAGCATAAGTAAGTGAAGAGGTGAGTCGTTATATTTTTCCATTTTCAAATGCTTTCGAAGCCTTACAAAAACTTAAGGAACTCTATGACTCACACTCTGCACTTGAAGTTGTTTAACTCATGATTAAACTCTTCACTCTTGAATTACAAAATAATGATCCTCTTGCTATTGCATCCGAAGTAAAATCTATAATGCATGATATCAAAGACACTAAGGTTGAATTGGATATTCCTCTTATCTCTTTTCTCAAGGCACTTTATCCTACTTACTCCAATTATCTTGAGTCATTGCAAGCAAATGGAAATCTCAAAGATATTACCTTTGATTTTCTTGTGAAAAAAATTTGCTAAAAGAGAGGAAGCTTTTGGAAAGAAGACAACTCCTAAATCTTCTGAAGAGGCTGTGTGTCTTTCTCAAAGAGAAAAGAATCTTGCTCAAGATTCTTCTAGAGGAAGAGGTGGTCGAAGAGGAAGAGGAAGAAATTTTAGAGGCAAGGGGGGCAGACACTCTCAAGGAGAAAAGTCAGATTTGCACTGCATATGCTGCAAAAAAAATGGATCACATGATGCCTCCACATGCAAGTTACCTTGGGACAAAATTGAGGAGCAAAGAAACCAACCCAAAGGTAAAACTAATGACACAGACAAAGGTAAAGCACCTAAATCCACTCATTATGTTGTAGCACAATGTGATATTGGAGTAAATGAAGACTTATTTAATGCTTCACTTGCTTCTTGGAAAAATAATTGGTTGCTTGATTCAGGAGCAACTTGCCACATGGATCATAGAAAAGATTTTTTTGAAGAATTTAATAACAATGTTGATGGAGTAGTATAATTTGTAGACCAATAAAAAATCAAACCATCTGGGATTGGCACAATCAGGCTTAAATTGCCTGGTCTTCTAGACTTTCTTCTGCATCATGTTCTATATCTCCCATAGCTGAAGAGAAACTTGTTGTCCTTGGTCCACATCCACCAGCAAGGTCACTCCATTCATATGTTTGACGGAAAGCTTGAGGTGAGAAAAGCATTTGACCACTCACTTGTCATGAGGGGGATAGAAGAAGAAAGGCTTCTCAAGCTACATGGTACCTCTACTCGTACACAACATTTCTCATACAATTCTCATTATGAAGAAGGTACACTTCCATCAAGTTTATATGGCATGCTAGATTTGGACATTTGAACTAGGATAGCCTCCGCTTGTTGAAGAAAAATGGTGTTACTGGTTTACCTACAATTCCTAGGAAACTTAAGCAATGTGATGCTTGCATTCTAGGAAAGCATAGCAAACAGTCTTTTCATGATTCACATTCAAGAGCACATAGAAAAATTGAACTCACTCATTCAGATTTATGTGGTCTAATGCCTGTTCCTTCTGCAAATGGAAATAAATATATGATGACATTCATTGATGACTACACCAGAATGTGTTGGGTTTATTTATTGAAGAACAAATCTGATGCTTTTCAAACATTCAAGAACTTTCATACATGGATTGAAAATGATGCACAATCTCATATTGGCTCTATTAGCATTGATAATGGAAAAGAATACACTTCAAAGGAATTTGAAAACTATCTTCGCCAACATAGGATCAAACATCAAACAATTGTGCCTTATAATCCCCAACAGAACGGAGTAGCTGAAAGAATGAATAGGACAATCTTAAATATGGTACGCTCCATGATGTTTTTCAAAAATGTAAAATTGATGTTTTTGGCTGATGCAATTCTATGTGTTGTATATGTAAAGAATAGATGTCCATCTAATGCTATTAGAAACAAGACTCCTTATGAAATGTGGTATGGGCACATTCCTTCGGTAAAGCATCTCAGGGTCTTTGGTTCCACATGTTATGCCTTGATACGAAAGGTACATAGAAGCAAACTTGGTGCAAGGAGTCGTAAGTGTATCTTCCTGCGGTATTCAAACACCTCCAAAGCATACCGTCTCTATGATAAAGTCAATAAAAAGTTTGTTGTATCTAGAGATGTAATCTTTTTTGAATCATCCAAAACTGACAATGTTGTTGAGCGGCAACTTGATCGCTTGGATAGATTCACAAATGCAAAAATCATTTCAAGAATTTGATAATCAGATTCCACATCTTGAAGGGGGGATTCCTATATTAGATCAACCTGTGGAATCTTCTTTTGAAGCACTCTCTCCCCCACATGAAACTCCAACAACGGATGATACTTTGAGTGATGTGATTGACATAATTGGGAGACTCAATCTTGATTTAGTCCCAACTCAATCAACGGAGTAGCATGGACCATCTCAAAAAGGTTCCCCAAAGTGGCTGACAAAGACACTTGAAAGTGTTCATCCTGATAAGGTTGGAAAGACAGGAACTAGAAATTCAACCCAACAAAATAAAGGTGATGTAGAAAACTCTGATTCACCTGTTGATATGGATGTTTCTTATGATTGTGAATTGAATTTGTCTACAGATTTTGAACCTCCATTGGGAACCAAACCAATTGGCTACAAGTGGGTCTACAAGAACAAGTATAAACTTGATGGCTCACTTGACAAGCACAAAGGTAGGCTTGTGGCAAAAGGTTTTGCATAGAAGGGAGGGATCGATTATGAGGAGACTTTTGCCCCCACAGCAAAATGGGCTACCATCCGGACACCCTTTGCCCTAGCAGCTCAGAACGGTTGGAAAGTTCATCAAATGGATATAAAAACTGCTTTCTTGAATGGAGATCTAAAAGAGAATGTCTTATGTCCCTCAGTGAAAGGACATGAACGTATGCAAACTTGTGAAATCCTTATATGGCCTCAAACAAGCACCAGGAGCCTGGTATGAAAAACTAACTCAGCATCTTCTGAAACTCAATTTTAAACATTATGATCTTGATGATGCAACTTTGTTTGTCAAGAAAGTTGGCAAAACAGTTGTATATCTTCTGGTATATGTGGATGATCTTTTGATGGCAGGGAACAATGAGAGCTACATTGCATCCATAAAGAAGGAATTGAGGAAAGGTTTTGAAATCACTGATTTTGGCTATGTTCATTACTATCTTGGTATTGAAGTAACTCAACATCCGAAGTCCATATTCCTTTCTCAAAAGAAGTACATTGGAGATCTATTGAACAGGTTTGGCATGGTTGAATGCAATCCTCTGACTACTTCAATGGAACAAAACTTAAAGCTCACATCCATTGAAGGAAAATAATTTGAGGATGCAACAAAGTATAGACAGCTTGTAGGAAGTCTCAACTACCTAACTACTACCAGACCAGACATTTCGTTTGCTGTTGAAATCCTCTCCAGGTTTATGCAAAAGCCTTGTGAGGGACATTGGTCTGCTGCAAAAAGAGTTCTAAAGTACTTGAAGGGAACTCAAGACTTTGAAATCAAGTATACACAGGTGGGCGACTTCAGCTTGATTGGATACTCTGATTCAGACTTCGATGGAGACAAATAAATTGGGGTATCTACCTTGGGTTATGCTATGAGTTTTGGATCAGGAGTTGTCTCCTGTAGAGCACGCAAACAATCAGTTCCAGCAGATTCCACAACAGACGCAGGATATGTGGCAGCAGCGGAGGCAACAAAAGAAATTGTGTGGCTCAGGAAAATTCTGGAATATTTGCAGGTAAAACAAGTACATTCAACTCCACTCATGATTGACAATACCTTGGCAATAAAGTTGGCCAAGAACCCAAAGTTCCATGATCGAATGAAGCACATCAATACAAAATATCATCTGATTCGACATCATGTTGAGGCCAAAACAATCCATCTTCGCCATTGTTCCACTCATGAGCAAATTGCAGACATCTTCACCAAAGCGCTTGGAAGAGAAAAGCTTGAAAGACTCAGAACAATGCTTGGACTCACCAACATCCCTTCAGATTAAGGGGGGGAATGTTGACACCTAATCATAGGGATTGGGTGAACGCCTGTAAATAGTGTAAATAAATAATAGAGAAAATGGAGAGTCATCGGGAGATGAAACTCAACAGTCACTCTCTCTTGTATACAATAATGAACAGCCTAAATGAATAATACAATCTCATTTTTTAGGAGTTACCTCTTGGCTTGACAGGCACAAACATGCATGACCTCCTTAATTTTTGAGCCACAAATAATAACATAACATAAAGTTCCTGACTTGAAACTTTTAAGCTAATATTTTATTACACTATATAATCATTATACTAAGCTAGCTCCTTGTGTTGTTGACATTGATATTAGAACATCCAGGTAACTAAATCTAAACTTACAATCATTGATGCAAGATCTCATGTCTATGTTCTAATATTAATGTTGTTAATTTTTGGTTGCTCCAAAAATGCTTTCACCTACCTCGGAGAGTGCTTCATGGGATTTGAGGGGCTTGTGGTCTCCTATAGGCCCTTTGTTTATTTTTAACCTATATTTGGAGAGCTTAGATTGGGTGTCTGTAACTTAGGGATGAATTTCACAGAGGCACACTTATTGAAGTGGTAGTAGGCATTTGGCATATTGGTCTCTTCTACAAGGGCACACTTGTTGATGAGGATGGGCACTTGGCACATAACCACATTACACACAGTTTGAGGAGGAAAGCTTAAGCTGAGAAGCTGTTGGTTGGAGGGTGCAGCATCTTGTAGGTGGAGAGTTTGACATGTGGACAAATAACCTGGAGGGAATAACACTTTAAGGGTTCGACAAACCGTAGAGTACTGTATGACATGTGAACACCTTGCTTTGAAGAACACTCCATTTGGGGCTTTCTTTGGTGACTTTGGCTAGGGATATTTGTGGCCTTAGTTCATGTTTCGTTATTGGCCTCCCTCACCTTAGTCTATAAAAAGGATAGAGAGTGCCTTTGTTATCAACAACTACTTGTATTGTGTCAGACATTTAAGACTCTTGTGAATGAGACAAATATAAAGAACTGATTAGGAAAAGGATTCATTTTCAAAATAATTTTCTGCTCTCTTTCTTATAAAATTCTCAAAATAACTCTGAGTTGAATTACAGAAAGAACTAACCTGTTACATCCTGTCAATGCTGATACAAGCCCCAAAAACGTGCTGCATATAAAATAAATTGTATTAAGTATACAAGATCACCACCTGACTCTTTATGCTGCTCCAAAAACATACATTGCCAAACACATGAATCTAATAGCAAAATGTAAATCAACGTGTACAAATCTCCTAGCAAAAATTGCAGTCTAAATAATAATAGCAGTTCCACAAAAAACAATGAGAACAAAATATGTGGATATAGTAATAAATTTTAATTGAGAAGAACTATATAGAAATTTTCTTTGTATTTCAAAAAATGAAGAGACAATATGAATAGAGTTTTTCCAAAATACAACCATCCAATGCCACCTTCCAATAACTTGATTTGTTGAAGAATCTAACCAGCATAGATCCATCTTAATTCCAAATCTACCAAGCTCCAATAGGCATCAAAACTCTTTTCACTCTAAAAGAGGTTTGCATGTCAAGAGAATTGATCCCTCTTGACATTTGGTAAATTCAGAGTTAAGATGTATCTAGGCTGGGCTATATTCCACATGAATACCATTGGTCATTTTGATTTTTATTATTATTTTATTTTTGTGTTGTTATTTTTATTTTTATTTTTATTTTTATTTTATTTTGACCGAGTTAAAATGTTTACATTACATTACATTACGTTACAACATTTCTACCATTCTGAGCTAGAGAGCGCCTCTTGGCACAATGAACAAAGATTGACATACAAATGCATGTTGGACATCCAAAAATATCAACAATAGATGAAGCATGCTGGACAAAAAAGATAAGATCATAAGGCCAACATACTTCATTCGAAGTTGGATACATTTAGATAAGACAAGATAATTTTATTAATGTCCAACAAATGACCACAAAAGTAGGTCAATGGGACTAAAGAGTACGCCCAGTATGAATACAATATGGTGTTGGAGAATGTAACTAGATTCAGTGTTCATAATGACTTTTGTAATCATGACATTGTATATTTTATATAAAAAGAGAAAAACAATTTTTATTTATTCAAGCATGGGTTTCATGCTCAAAGTCTAGGTCAAAGCATGTTCTTCATGCTTCTAGGGCTTGTTGAGTCAAAGAAGAATTTTTGTCATGTATTGTAGTCCAATTTGGACTTAAAAGAAAATCACTATTTTTGGGTCTAGAAAGTCAATTTGTCCTCCAAGACCAATTCGCCCCTACCAAGGAGAAGTCAGCCTAGAAGAAGCCTATTTGACCTCTTGAGAAGTGTATATATAGAAGAGACTTCGGCTCATTTGAAAGACACTTCACAGGTGCGATCTAAAGCAAGACAAGAAGGCATTTCAAGAGCGAAAGTTAAGGAAGAAGAAGAAAATCAAGAAGAAGAAGGTGATTTGTCTTTTCAACCCATTTATGTTCACACGTGCAAGAAAATATAAGGTGTATGCAGACGTTGGGGGCCAAAAGTTGTAGGTCGAATTGCAGACCTAAAGTTGCAGGACCGAAACTTTGATTGGGGCAGATTTTGGAGAGTTTAACCATCATTGACTTTGGGAGACTTTGACTTGTTTGGAAGAGATCTTATTTGAGGGTTGACTTTGTGCTTGGAAGGAATCTTGACTTTGGTCTTTGGATCTTGGAGGTCTCATTTTGTTTTTATTCTATAAGAAAAGATCTATTCTTTTTGGGTTTTCCCCTTGGAGGTGTTTTTCCCTAGCTTGGAGCCTATATCTTTGTGACCTTCATTGTTTTGTTAATTGCTTGATGACGAAGAAATAAAATTAATAATAGGCCAACTAATATCACAAGTAATTATCAAGTAAGGAAAGTCAACTCTAATATACAAATACTTTGATTTTCCAACATGTGGGAGTGCCAACGCAACTGCTAGAAAATGCCAAAAAATAATACAAAGAAAGAAACCTACATAAGTATACCATAAAAAGATAAGTATAAAACCCTGACAAAGGAACAGTGATACAAATCACTACTTGAGCTTGTCCAAGACTGAAAAGGTGGACAACCCAACCCAATAACTTATCAAGATAGAAAGTGAGAGAGGGAGATTGGACAATGGGGCTGATGATGTCAAGGTCTCCTAAGTCTTATGGTCAAGGGTGAGGGGGGTGAACTAGGCACTGACTTGCTATCAGAGTCTTCTAGAACCATTGAGGAGTCTAGCTACACAATCTAGGGGGTGGGGGGATGTACGAGCGAGGTATACTTCTAACTTTCGAGATCAAAAGAAGGAAACTCCAATGGATCTTTGGTTACTCCTCTAGATTTGGGAGGTAGTCCAACAAGCAAGGCATGCTCTAGTTTGGATCCATCTGGAGTTGATTTATCTAGTGCGCTGAGGACCTATGAACATGTCTCAATAGTATCGAGTGTCTACCAGAGAGGAAGGTTTATGATCCAGGTCCGGGTGTGACAAAGGACCCTTCCAAGACCTTTTACTTTCGTGATGTGTTAAATTGCATTTTAAAAGAACATAAAGGAATACATGTGCATGCTATAAAGAAGAGGAACATGTCAATCATCAGCAACATAAAAACATAAGTCGTTGATAACGAAGTTCATCCAGGAGGGACTACGTCTCTGGGCCCCGGTGTCAAGATGGTGTAGGCCGCTGCATTAAGTGTTGTCAATAGTGATGATGTACATAAGAGGAGATGTCGCTATCATACAAGGAAAATGCCCTCACGCCGGAGTGGCTAAAAGAGATGTTCTGCTATAAGAACTCTCAGTAAAAAAAGGACTCCTATCAGTATGACATAAACTCATGCATGATGAGCATCCTGCCAACATGGCATAAAAGGGATCTCAATGCAAAACATGCATGACGACAACATGAGTATCCCATTAACATACAACAAAGGGATCTCAAAACATAACATGACAAGTCATGACAACAAGTACATCACATAGACAATTCTGTGTCACATCAAGCAGGAACCATAAAAACAAGTAATAAGCAAGATCCCACATCAAACATCAAACAGGGATCTGTGCAGCATAATGCATAACAAAAGAAGTACATGAACACACTGCATATAACTCACAACCAAGGGCCATCTGAAGAAGCGGATGCCAAACTGCTGAAGTTGTTCGTGCCACCGATCTCATGGCATCAATCGCATGGAAATGGATGCTCACACATGAATGCTGACACCTGCATTCCACTTAGAAAAGTGGCTAGAAAATGAAATGAGAAAATGAGAAATCTGAATGCACCATCAGATTTGTGGCGTCGAATAGTACAAAATCGACTGTCGAATTTCTGAATTCTGACAAATTGAGAATCTGGGGCTCAAAGAATCTTTTCGATTCCCCCTAGATTCCTCAAAGATTCTGCTCCATGGGTGGACTGGAAATCTGCAACTCAAATGGCGACTCTAACCTCACCATTGCGATCCCTGTGGAAAACCGTGAAAAACAACTATAAACTTGACTATATTCCGACATGGAGAAAAATTACCTCCTCAGGGAAATTTCAAGAATCGTGGCTCTGCTCCATGTTTCTGCAGCGGTCATGGTTCCACCTGCACACTGAAAAAGGCCAAAAAATACAGAACTCTGATGAAGAAACGGACAGCGCCATTGTGTTCGTGGCGTCACGAAATGCTAAAACCATATCAAATTTGCCAAAATCTAACAAAGTGAAATTTCACCCCTCCTACAAAATGTTGCCTTGAACTGCGTGCCAAGATTCTGCCTTCTCTGTCTCGAAATTTGTGCCCGCTCCTAGTTCCTCCATCTGTCCCGTGCACTGTTCAAATGAGGTTAATATACATTTCCAGGCGGATTAACCAAATGGATTGGTTGGCGTAGTGGTAAATTTGGTAATTTGTTGAGGGGTCGAGGGATCAAATCCCGCCCTTCCCTATTTTATCACATATTTGTTTTGGTTAGAAAAATAAATTTAAATGGAGGGGGTTGGGTCCTCACTGGGCGACCCGCCCCCACAACTCCTGCTGCTCCTTGTTGATTTGTTTGATTGTGCATTGGTTTTCATGGGCCGTATTAAATGTTATTGGTTTTGTGCCACATGGGGCCACCACATGGGTGGGGCCGGCCATCCCTCCGGCTGTGGGTTCAACTCCCACCGGCCCCCTCAAATTAATGCGTTATGTTTGGTGGTTGGTTGGGGGGTGGCAGGGTTGGTGGCCCGCCACCCAAAACTTTATTATTATTTTTTTATTTTTAATAGTAATGGCCCATTTTAACATTATTCGAATTTTAGGCCGAAGGAGTGAATTTAACGAGGCAACAATTTCGCCCGAAATCTCGCTGGAGTTGGCTGTTCGGTTTGCCAGAAAAGTCAAAATTGCAGCCACCTTAACCCTGCCCAGTCAGCAAAAAGTCAACCCAACTTTGACTGCTTCTAACTTTCGCATACGAACACGGTTTGACGAACCGTTTGCACCGCCGCAATTAGGACGAGCATAATCCAAACATTTTGATTTTTGAGCTTTCCTGAGTCCTCTTTGTCCTGTGTGTGTCTCTGGAGCCACCTGGATCAATTGATATCTCACCATCCTACTATTTGTTGCGCTCTGGAACTCTACTTATTGTTTGTTGCTCCGATCTAATGGATCAATATGGAAGTGTGAGGTAATCGGATTGGTCATCCTAGGGTGGGGCATGGTGCACAAGAAATAATATCTATGGTTGAACATCTCTTTGATGAAGAGGGCTAAGCATTTCTAATCCTGGTATGGGAAGAGAGTTGTAAGGGAGCCTCTTGAATCCCTATAGAGGCAATGATAGCATCGTATGATCTCATAGTATAGGCCCTAGGGGGCATTGAGAAATGAGATGCATCACAGTCTCTGACTCCTTAAGGTGACACACGTAGCAGATCCTATCAAATAGTGGTATATGGTGATTTGTCTCTATCCAAATTCGGAGTTGACTTGGAGTTGTCCCAAAGACATCCTAAGCGAGTGCATCCAATGTCTACATGTATAAGGGGGGTGAATGATCATGCCATCACATAGCTCCAAAAAGTTCTCTAGGTAGAAAGACATCTTTGAGCCAAGGCTCATCAGGGATGAGATTCAAATGACCTATGTACAATTTGTAGATATCTCCAGTAATAGCCTAGTTCAATACCCATCTAGTGGACAAAAGATGGCATGGCTCATAAATTTATTCCTAAAAATGAGAAGAATACCAGTTGAACTTCCAGTTAATTTAAAGAAAGAAAATTCAAAAATTAATTTTCAACATTCTCCAAAAATGGCAACAATTATGGCATGAAGGATTCATACATCTATGGCATGAAATAGTAAATTCGAAATATAGCATATATGCCTTTTATAGTAGTAGATTCATGATAGAGTTTGAGTTTTGTAGTGTGGAAACAACTGCAGAATATAGAAAGAAGGGGGACGAAGACACAACCAAACGAATCACACATTACCATTACACAAGAATAAGTAACCCTGATATCTTTTTATTATAGTAGCATATATAAGGGGATCATATTTGCATCATATAATCTCAATACAAGACAAACAATAACAACTGTAAAGATACTAGTACAAGGAAAAGTAATGGATGTCAGTTTTCTCTTAAAACTTTGCAACTACTTAGAAGAATTACTGAAAACAAGGAAATTGATATCTGAAACCAAATTTACTTTCGCCAAGATACCGAGTTTCTTAAAAATTTATAAGCAACCAAAAATAATCGAGAGATAAAAACAAAATCACACAAATTGACACGCTTGTTTACCTAAGAAACCCAAAAGGAAAACCTTGCTTTCTTTGTTGCGGTATTTTACTAATAGTTCTTGAGCAATTGGATCTATTACAAAGCAATTTGTCTCTCTAAGAACACACTTGTTTTTGTGCTAAACTAGCCTTGACTTGCCCTGAAAATCCCATAATACCTCGTCTTGTTTCCTTGTGCACTTCCTCCTATTTCCTCGCGCACAAGGGAGCTTGTATTTCCTAACACAAATCCCTATTTCTTTGTGCACTTGTGGCCTCCTATTTTCTAGCGCACAAGTCTACACACACACAAAGAATGATCTCACAAGAATATGATGATCATGTGCCTTCATCCTCCTCTTTATAGACCGAATTTGAGCATCCAAGAAGGCCTAGTCTAATTTAGAAGTTTGAGTTCTAATTGCGAACTAACTGATGGTTCTACTCGTCTTCTCTCCAATCAAAACTTCGAGTCTTAACTCGTTCTCTCTCCAATCAATGTTGAAGACTAATTTATTCTAACTGAATTTGTAATTGCCACCTCGTTCTGTAGTCAAATTGAAGAAGACTCCACATAACTGAAGCTCCAACTCTACGGATGCAATCTAGATGATCATTCCAATAAACTAGAATAAACTCATCGTAACTAAAGTCTATTTCATGAGCTCGCACTCATGCTAGATGTTGTCGCGTAGAGTGTCTAGGCACCGCGACAACACTCAGACCGGGGGCTGTCACCTTGATCCCTGATCTCTCTGTTTAAGCCGTCTCCCTAGGCTAAGGGGGGTAGACCCTATGGGATAAAGGAAGACCAACTGGTAATCAGCTGGCTTGGGAGACACAGCGAGGGAAACAAACACTTGATTGATTTTAAAACCTGGTTAGATCTTTAAATGTTTAGTACCAGTGCCTTCGCTAGATGAAATGGAAATCGAATCACTGATTCACTGCTTAGAAAATATAAAAATAAACAAATCTTTCAACAATTGCTTGAAAATATTTACTGAAATGTCTAACATACAATGAGCATTAAAACATTCAAGCAATAACGATCAATTTCAATGACTTAGCGAAGCTCCAGCAATTAAATTTTCAAAAAATAGAGTACTTTGGACAACCACAAAATGCTAACCCGTTCATAAAATGAATCCCCACTTTCAGATAGCTAATCTTCAAATAAAATCTTTAAGCACTTTTAGCTATATCAAATACCACAAGAAGAAATAAAAAAAATCTTTCAATTTTTTTTTTAATAGAAAATCTTACAAAAAATAAATCAAAACCAACATAACTTTTATGCCTTTTTTAGGATTTTATATTTTTTTATTATTAGTTTTAATGAATAAAAAAAAGCTAAACCTATAATCTAAATAAAACTAGAACTTAAGCTAAATAAAATCAAAAGTAAATAAATAAAAGTCTAACTCTAAAACTATATAACAAAATGAAAATTCAAATTTTTATTTTATTTTTTATATATTAACATACTTCATAAAAAAAGAAAACATAGGCTAACCTAAAACTAAATAAATCTCTAAACCAAACCTAAAACTTTATGATTTTTATATTTTTTATTATTTTTTTTTATGATATAAAGTTCTAGATTTAAAATTAAATGAACAAAACTTAAAATAAAATAAATCTAAAACCAAAATCTAACTAAAATTTTATTCTAAACTAAAATTTAATTCTAAAACTAAGACCTAAACTCAATAAAATCAAAAGATGAATAATTAAAATCTAATTCCAAATCTAATCGTATCAAATATATGAAGAAAGGAGAAAGTAGAAATGCGTTGAGTTTTTATTGTGCAGGCTTGGATGCTTGACGGCGGAATGGCACCAACAGATCAGTGTGAGGAGCTCGTATGGCAGAGGACGAGGAGATGGAGGCTGCGGGACAGCACGCTGGTTATGGCAGCGTTGGAGTTGCGTGAGGGGGTGCGTGGAGAGGGTTTGGAGTAGGGAGGACAGAGGTAAGGAAGCACACCGTGCAGATGAGTATGGCAGCGTGGAGCGTAGCAGCAAATGAGTGTTTTGGAAGGGCTGCAGGCAGCATGAGATGCAGCGTTAGGAGCTTGGGGATGATGAATGGAAGGGATGAGGCTGCGAACAGCGAGGAGTATGGGTGCGTATTTCTAGCAGTGTGAAGATGGAGGCAATGACAACTAGAGAAATGACATGGAGGAGCTGGATAACAGATGGGTGAGGGTGCCAGGGAGAGGAAGCCGCAGAGAGGTTTAATGGGGCAGCGGATCAATAGATCAGCTGTGGGTGATAATTGAGTTAGAGAAAACCACAGCACTGAAGGTGAGTTGAGGGAGCAGCGTGAGAATGGGGAGAGAAAACGCATGGAGGTGAAACAACAATCCCACAACCTGTCTTAAAAAAATTTCGAAAAATTTTCTATGAAGTGAAACCCCAGGATGCAACAACATTAAAAAAACCCAAAAAAACAAAACAAAACAAAAAAACAAAAAAAATCGAAAATTTCTGTCAAAATGAAATCCCAGGCAGCAAACAGATAGCCTAGAAAACCCCCACAATTCTTCAAAAACCTTAAAAAAATTTGAATCTTTTTGCTTCAGATTTCCTTGATGAAAACCCCACAAGAAATTTCCAGGTCTGAAGTAAATATTCCTGCCAGCGCTAATCCTAAGGCCAGACTTACCCTCCAGGGCCTAGATCTGGCTTCGGACAAAATGTTTTCTTCCAACCTGCAACCTGCAATAACAAAAACCGAACACCCAGAAATAAAATGTGCAAGAAACAAAACTAAAAACCCTAAAACTAGCTACATAATTACAGTATTCACAGTTTAAAGGCTCTAAATACCCAGATTTATCGCCACAAAAATTTTTTTTTAAGATTTTAAGTTCGATATGAGGTGCTTCAGAAAACCCTTCATGCATCCGCAACAGAAATTCTAATGATAAGCCCGGGATCAAAACCAGCTGGGCTCTTCAGAAAATGCAATCCGGGAGTTGGTTGGTTTAGTTGAGAACTTCCCCGAACGCCCAGTAAACTCGAAATCAAAATTTTCCTGCACAACTTACTTCAACCATTAACAAAGAGGGAGAAAACAATACTAAAATCAAGATCTAATGGAGATACCTGCCATCATATTCAGAAATTTAACTACCATTCAAACCCTAGTGACTAAACAAGATACCTGTGTTTAAAATCACTCTTCATCAAGCCATCATCAATGGCTGAAATTAAATTTATGCACAGAAATAAAACATCTTACAGCATTTCCAGGAGAGTAACACCAGCAAGATTTCAACCCCAAAGTCTTTCTTTATTGCACATGAAAAA
Source organism: Pinus taeda (assembly GCA_000404065.3). Classification (NCBI taxonomy): domain Eukaryota; kingdom Viridiplantae; phylum Streptophyta; class Pinopsida; order Pinales; family Pinaceae; genus Pinus; species Pinus taeda. The sequence goes on from APFE030159551.1 coordinate 173,882, forward strand.
TGACTACAAGAGAGCTTTCTTTAGCACAAGACTCTTAGATCGAATGATCTCAAATGACCCTTGACACCCTATTTAAAGGAAAATTTCCCAACGGCTAGTTCAAGTGATCCATGTCAAAGTGATCTCGACCGTCAATAAGGATCAAAATCTCTTTTAATCTCGTCCGTCGAAATTTTAAATGTTGAGGAAATTTCACATTTTTAAATTAAATGCATTTTAATATATTAAAAATTAAAATTTTGCATTATTCCTCAAAACTTTGACTTATTATTATTTATTATTTTTTATTATTATTATTATTATTATTATTTAATTTTATATTTTTTTATTTTTTATTTTTATATTTTTTAATTTTATTAGACCCTCGAACTTAGCCTTTGGAAATTTTACTTAGGACCTAGGACCTATGAGGGGATTAATTATTTTCTAACCCTCAAGACATTTTACATCATGATTTTTACATTTTTACATCTCAAGGGGGAAAATCCATTTGACATAGACCGCCCAGTTCTGCGACACAAACATAATCTAGTAGATCAAACAATTTGTAATAGAATAACCTAACCAAATAGTTAGGATTATTCCCAAATCACTTTTACATAGACTCGATCTGGCACACCAAGACTCCCCTAAGATTCTAATGACAAAATCCATTCCGGCTTTGGGGTTAGGGTGAAGGAAAACTCTGCTGATTATGGATCGGTGAGACAAAAAACCTTCCGAAATGTAGATCATCACTAGAAAATTAGGTTTACCTAGGCAATTACATACATGACATAGATCTGCTAAGATTATTTACAATTTACACAAGTAGACTGGGTTTACAAAATAACATGAATAGGCTGATGATAATAGTCGAATGGCACGGACACGTTGATCAAGCGATATCCCCTTTGCGAAAAAAAGGGGGTGTACTGCTATGGGTAGTTGACACATAGTGGTCAACATCTGGCTCTACTTGGGGACACGTTGCTGCACTGTAGGAATGTGAGAATCCAGAATCTGCATCCACACAACACATAATAAAACATAAGTAGCGTCCATCCAAAAATCAGCATGTAACAATAAGCGCAGGAAAGATATAAGCTCTTCATTTATTAACAATCTAGTAACATGAAAAGTAGATCTAATCCTAAAACAGAAATGAAAATGCTAGAAAAAACAAGGAGTAGGGTTAAAAATACAGAGGATGCCCCATGGCATCAGATGCGTTCAATATAGTGTATACTGAACATTTGCCTGCTTTCAGGCAAATCTGTCGGCTGCTTCTCGGATGTGCCATGTCCAATCCTGCATACGGTAGGACTTTTTCCTATCCGAAAATCAAGTTGCTCGCGGCCATTTGATGCATCAAATCTTTTTCTCATTCTCTTTCTCTTTCTCTTGCGCTTTTTCTTCGTGGCAGGCTGTATCACTAATGATGTGGAACATTCTGCTTCGAAACTCTCAAATGAAGTATGTAAGATATGCATCACATGTCTTTCTTCATTCTACATCTGATTATTAATTTCCATTTTAGCCAGGTCACCTTCAATTAGCCACTTTTTAATGGAACAAAGGACCTCATAATAAGATGGAGCTTGTTGCAACAGATAATGAGGCTTCTGATCTATTGACATCTCCTTGTTTCTTTCATCCTCTAACTGATGCTGAAATTTCTGTACCTGTATCGTTATGGCATCCATCTGGCTAGAGTGTTCAACCTTCATAGTACTGATTTCCCTGGCATGGTCTTCCTCCATGGTCAATAATTTATTCTGAAAACATATCTGACTAGCTTCCATATCTTTTATTACTTTGTCGTCCTTTGCCTTTATGGTCATCAAGCAATGTTGCATAGAGTTTACCTCTTTCTTATGATTTGCTTGCATGGTAGCCGACTAATTATTATAATCGAATCTCATGATGGTCATTTCATCATCCATAGTTGACAACTTGTTCTGAATAGCACTTATTTCTTCCTGATAACTTGCTTCCATGGCAGTCACTTGATTTGAATGATTGAGTTCCATGATCGTCATATTTTCCTCTAAGCCTGATAACTTGCTTTGCATAAAATTAATTTCCCTGTCATGATTAGCTTTCATGGTCTCAATTTCCTTAGCATGCTGACTTTGCATGTCGATTATGTGATCAGAGTGTTTAATTTTCATGATTTCCATCTTATCACGTTTTTCCAGGTGGGTGCATAAAGTTTTCATATCATGTAATCAGTTACAAATTTTTCTTGATTGATCTCCATATTTTTTACCAGCCGCATTAGTTCTTCTATAATTTGCATCTGATTTTCCCTTTCATGGATTTGATCTGCAACGATACAGGTGGATGGCACATCCTAATATGAAGAATTGTCTTGAAATCTTTCATTAACAGCTGGACCTTTCATAAGATTACTTTCATTCTGTTGCACAATTTTAGGGGCACAAGGCAAGTTGTCTTGATAACCATATCTATCTTTAAAAGCATTGACAATGTCTTGTAAAGAAGTGAGAGTCTTCAGGGCAATTATTAAACCAATTCAAAGCATCACCTTCTAAAGAAAAGACAAATACACGCATTTTGACATCTTCATGATTATACTGAGGAGGTCTACAATATATGAACATTATACGAGAAAAACTGCCTAGATGCTTTCTAACAACGACTGAATCACCAACCGAGAACAAACAATTTAGAAATGGCCACTTCCGGAATATCATGGAGAACATCAATAAAATGACACGGGGTAAACGAATAATCCATGATGAATAATGAGGGACCAAATGGATGATAGAGAGAGATCTTTGCTCAAGAAAATCAAGAGATGAAAGAAGTGGAGTCGCCACTTGAACATGAATCTAACTCTAGGATCCAAAAAGCAACAAACAATCAGATATGAGGGAGGGCTTCTTGTCTGAGAATAAATGAATGAAAAGAAATGGAATCGCCACCCAAACAAGAAACGAACCGAGATGTCCAGGTGCTAAAGGTACGATTAAATGATATGACGAAAGATAGGGCAATGAAAAGATCAAATGGCGCCAAGAAATGTTGGCCGTTTGACAGGCTAATGAATGGCGGAAAAGATGAGATGTGCAAAAAAATGTTGACTTTGCCAACTCGAATGAGAGATGAGAAAGATGTATGATGAAAAGTCATTGAAACACCGAAAATAAAGTGTCTTGGGCAACGGCGCTAAAAAATGTTGTCGCACAGAGTGTCTAGGCATCGCGACAACGCTCAGACCGGGGGCTGTCACCTTGATCCCCTATCTCTCCATTTAAGCCATCTCCCTAGGCTAAGGGGGGTAGACCCTATGGGATAAAGGAAGACCAACTGGTAATTAGCTGGCTTGGGAGACATAGCGAGGGAAACAAACACTTGATTGATTTTAAAACCTGGTTAGATCTTTAAATGTCTAGTACCAGTGCCTTTGCTAGATGAAGTGGAAATCGAATAACTAATTCGTTGCTTAGAAAATATAAAAATGAACAAATCTTTCACCAATTGCTTGAAAATATCTACTAAAATGTCTAACATACAATGAGCATTAAAACATTCAAGCAATAACTATCAATTTCAATGACTTAGTAAAGCTCCAGCAATTAAATTTTCAAAAGATAGAATACTCTGGACGACCACAAAATGCTAACCAGTTCATAGAATGAATCCCCACTTTCAGATAGCTAATCTTCAAATAAAATTTTTAAGCACTTCTAGCTATATCAAATACCACAAAAAAAATTCTTTCAAAAAAAAATTTTTCTATTTTTTTTCTTTTTATATAGAAAATCTGAAAAAAAATAAAATCAAAACCCTAACATTAACTTTTATGCCTCTTTTAGGATTTTTATATTTTTTTATTATTATTTTTACAAATAAAACAAAGCTAAACCTAAATATATCTAAAAAAAAACTAGAACTTAAGCTAAATAAAATCAAAAGTAAATAAATAAAAGTCTAACTCTAAAACTATATAACAAAATGAAAATTGAATTTTTATTTTATTTTTTATATATTAACATACTTCATTAAAAAAGGCAAACATAGGCTAACCTAAAACTAAATTAATCTAGATTCTAAACCAAAACCTAAAATACTTTTTTTAAATGATTTTTATATTTTTTATTATTTTTTTTTTTTTATGATATAAAGTTCTAGATTTAAATTTAAAATGAACAAAACTTAAAATAAAATAAATCTAAAACCAAAATCTAACTAGAATTTTATTCTAAACTAAAATTTAATTCTAAAACTAGGACCCAAACTAAATAAAATCAAAAGATGAATAATTAAAATCTAATTCCAAATCTAATCATATCAAATATATGAAGAAAGGAGAAAGTAGAAATGCGTTGAGTTTTTATTGTGCAGGCTTGGACGCTTGACGGCGGAATGGCACCAACAAATCAGCGTGAGGAGCTCGTATGGCAGAGGACGAGGAGATGGAGGCTGCGGGACAACACGCTGGTTATGGCAGCATTGGAACTGCGTGAGGGAGTGCGTGGAGAGGGTTTGGAGCAAGGAGGACGCAGGTAAGGAGGCACAGTGTGCAGATGAGTATGGCAGCGAGGATCGTAGCAACAAATGAGTGTTTTGGAAGGGCTGTGAGCAGCATGAGACGCAGTGTTAAGAGCTTGGGGATGAGGCTGCGAACAGCGAGGAGTATGGGTGCGGATTTCTGGCAGCGTGAAGATGGAGGCGACGGCAACCAGAGAAATGGCATGGAGGAGCTGGATAACAGATGGGTGAGGGTGCCAAGGAGTGGAAGCCACAGAGAGGTTTAATGGGGTAACGGATCAATAGATCAGCTGTGGGTGATAGTCGAGTTAGAGAAAGCCATAGCACTGAAGGCGAGTTGAGGGAGCAGCGTGAGAATGGGGAGAGAAAACGCGTGGAGGTGAAACAACAATCCCACAACCTGTCTTAAAAAAAAATTCAAAAAATTTTCTATGAAATGAAACCCCAGGATGCAACAACATAAACCAACAAACAAACAAAAAAATCGAAAATTTCTATCAAAATGAAATCCCAGGCAGTAAACAGATAGCCTGGAAAACCCCCACGATTCTTCAAAAACCTTAAAAACATTTGAATCTTTTCGCTTCAGATTTCCTTGATGAAAACCCCACAAGAAATTTCCAGATCTGAAGTAAATATTCCTGCCAAAGCTGATCCTGAGGCTAGATCTTACCCTCTAGGGCCTAGATCTGGGTTTGGACAAAATGTTTTCTTCCGACCTGCAACCTGCGATAACAAAAACCAAACACCCAGAAATAAAATGTGCAAGAAACAAAACTAAAAACCCTAAAATTACAATATTCACAATTTAAAGGCTCTAAATAGCCAGATTTGTCAGTATGCCACAGAAATATTTTTTAAGATTTGAAGTTCGATATGAGGTGCTTCAGAAAACCCTTCATGCATCCGCAACAGAAATTCTAATGATAAGATCAGGATCAAAACTAGTTGGGCTCTTCAGAAAATGCAATCCGGGAGTTGGTTGGTTCAGCCGAGAACTTCCCCGAATGCCTGGTAAACTCGAAATCAAGATTTTCCTACACAACTTACTTCAACCATTAACAAAAAGGCAGAAAACGATACTGAAATCCAGATCTAATGGAGATACCTGCCATCATATTCAAAAATTTAACTACCATTCAAACCCTAGTGACTAAACAAGATACCTGTGTTTAAAATCACTCTTCATCAAGCTATCATCAATGGCTGAAATTAAATTTATGCACAGAAATAAAACATCTTACAGCATTTCCAGTGGAGTAACACTAGCAAGATTTCAACCTCAAGACTACAAGAGAGCTTTCTTTAGCACAAGACTCCTAGATCGAATGATCTCAAATGACCCCTGACACCTTATTTAAAGGAAAATTTCCCAACGGCTAGTTCGAGTGATCCATGTCAAAGTGATCTCGACCGTCAATAAGGATCAAAATCTCTTTTAATCTCATCCATCGAAATTTTAAATGTTGAAGAAATTTCACATTTTTTTAATTAAATGCATTTTAATATATTAAAAAATTAAAATTTTGCATTTATTTCCTCAAAACTTGACTTATTATTATTTTATTATTTAATTTTTTTTATCTTCTTTTTTTTTTTTTAGACCCTCGAACTTAGCCTTTGGGAATTTTATCTAGGACCTAGGACCTATGAGGGGATTAATTATTTTCTAACCCTCAAGACATTTTACATCATGATTTTTACATTTTTACATCTCAAGGGGGAAAATCCATTTAACATAGACCCTCATAGACTACCCAGTTCTGCAACACAAACATAATCTAGCAAATCAAGCAATTTGTAATAGAATAACCTAACCAAATAGTTAGGATTATTCCCAAATCACTTTTACATAGACTCGATCTGGCACCCCCGGACTCCCCTAAGATTCTAATGACAAAATCCATTCCGGCTTTGGGGTTAGGCTGAAGGAAAACTCTGTCGATCATGGATCGGTGAGACAAAAAACTTTCCGGAATGTAGATCATCACTAGAAAATTAGGTTTACCTAGGCAATTACATGCATGACACAGATCTGCTAAGATTATTTACAATTTACACATGCAAACTGGGTTTACAAAATAACATGAATAGGCTAATGATGATAGTCGAATGGCACAGACACGTTGATCAAGCGATATCCCCTTTGCGAAAAAAGGGGGTGTACTGCTATGGGTAGTTGACACATAGTAGTCAACACTAGAGAAAGGCAAATTGAGGTCTTCACTAGCTAAGGCACAAACCAGAAGACCTTCACTCGCTACATTTTCAACACAGCCTCTTAGCAAGGAAGGGATTCTATACAACTCCCAACTCATTTCTGAAATAGATGAAACTACCTATTGCCAATGCCTTGGTTTAGATATTTGTTGTCTCCTCCTCTATTAGAATGTATGGTAGCTTCACTATCCCTTTCTGTACACAAATCCTGAGATGATGATACCTGATCTTGATACGATTGGAACGATCATGAAACATTGGATTCTCAAAAAACTTAATGCAACTCTGATTGTCACAGTGTATCACGATAGGCTCCATCCCCAGCCGAAAAAGTCCCACAAGCAACTTCCTCATCCATATAGCCTCACACGCTTTTAAACTAGCAGCCATGCTTTCGACCTCTACTGAACTGAGTGCAACTAATCTCTGCTTCCTACTAAACCAAGAAACAAATGTTGACCCAATGTTGAAGACATAACCTGAAGCATTCTTCTGATCTATGGAGCTCCTTGCCCAATCTGCATCTGTGAAGCCCTCAAGCCTCATTCCATCAACTTGTTGGCAGCATAATCCATAATATGTTGGGCCTCTGAGATACTGTAGGAATTTACAGGGTAAGTGTTTGAAGACATTCTTGATTGGAAAAATTGTTGAGCTTATTTGAGGCAGTTTTTGTTGGGCTTAATTGAGTTGACTTGTGGGCTTACTTTGAGGGCGTATTGAAGCTAATCTTGGAGACACCTTCATGTGAAGAACAAGGTTGTCATTGATGATGTGATGTGGAGGCTAAATGAAGGGATAACTTTAGATTGACAGGGCTCGGTGAAGAAGACTTTGGGAGTCGTGAAACAAAACATATCTTGACAAAGCGAAGCTATAGGATTGGTGTCCTTGGAGTTGGTGCTCCTAAACTCAAGGTTGGTGCCTTGAATAAGATAGGGTTGAAGCCCTAGAGGTCAGAGCCTCACTAAAGTCCAAGTAGGTGCTTGGCACATCCCAGGTTGGAACCCGAGTGTCTTCTTCTAGGGTTGGAGCCCTACCTATATTGTACTTAATTCATTGTAAAGACTATATTAATAAAAGCATTTATTTCTATTTCATTTTGTGTTCTAAATATAAGTGATCTCACTAGTAAAAATAACAATGAAAAGAAACACTGATTCATCCCCCCTCTCAGTGTTTCCAACAGGGTTTGGCTCAACTCCAAGCAGGGAGGGAGCCCACTAAATGGTGTGAATTGTCCAGCTGGCTACTATTGCATAACGTTGTAGAAACTCACTGTTGAAGCAATCCTCAACCCATCTACTAAAGAATCCACCCACCAAATCCAATTCTCCCTTCCAGAATGCCAAATCCTTCAGCCCTTTTTCCCTTCAAACTGCCTCACTCCAATGCTTGCTTAGGCTTGTCCATAGAGGTCCACGCACTGCCAAAAAAGAAGAAATCGGCCCTCAAAGATGCTCCCCAAACACTACTGCAAATTGTCAACAAAACCCAACTTCTCCAACAAGAGAAAATCCCTGCAAAATTTATCTCCCACCCTCCTCTTCAGTCTGTGCAAATGGCCAAGTTGATCTTTGTTCTGCACAAACAGACTCCTCTAATCTCCAACTAGGGAGGCACTTGAAGTCCTCCAAAACCAGCTTGGGTTTCGCTTGAAACCCTTGTGCTAAACAACACTCCAACCCTTGCATTGAATAGCTCCAAGAGAAGATGAATTGTTAAGTGTAATAGTCAAAAGATACTCTCAAGTGTTCCCTCCTTGCCTTTAAATAAGCTTGGACCCATATGCTCTCCTTGGTGGCCCTCACTTTGCCTCCAAATTTCCACTCCCTCTCTATTGGTGCGCATTGTCGCCTTGGTGGCCCCCACCTTGTCTCCCAAAATCACACTTCTCTCTAGTGTTGCGCATGGCCTCCTTGTGGCCCCCACTTGAGCATGGGACCTATGACTGTCATCACAACCCCAACAGTCTCCGCTAACATCCTTAGATAGTAAACCAAAAATTGGGGACCTTACATTCGATTTGCAGAGGATGCAAAGCAAGTCGTATGACAACCATACAATAGGTCAAGGGCATAAAGTGGAGGTCAAGGGTGGTTGTACAATGTCCAACACATGTCATACAGACTATAGGAATTGTAGAGAAGCCAACAACAAGTTGAGGGTTGATTCAAGGGTTTTTGGAGAGGCCATATAGGTCGTACAAGTTCCCAATTTATTTCTATAAGTTTTTTTGTAGGTTGTATTGTTTTCTGAGGGCCTCCTTCCTCGTAAGGGAGCCCTTGTAAGCTTTGATATTATTTTAAGGAGCTGATATGACGGGCGGAAATCAATTTCATTTGCTTCCACTATAATTGTAATTTGCTAGTTAAAATCCTCGTCTATGCATTTTATTCAGTAAGCTAAATTTAAAATTTATTTTTAGCAAGGAAATTACAAGTAATTTGTTTATTTACTAGAGTTAGAAAAATGTATCATGGTATCAAAGCTCACACTCTAAAGAGGAGGTCGTTTTCCAAATCACAAATCCACGACAATTTGTTCAATTCTGAAAAATGGAAGCATGGAGTCTTAGGTTTGAATACATATTGGATGGGGCATCAAACTTCCTCCTAGAAAGCAAGGGTTACTTTTCTTTTGAAGGAAAATGAGCTTTGGGAAATAGTTGACAAGGTAATTCCTTCAATGATAGATCCACAACAATTAGTAGCTCATGAGAAGGATGATATTAGAGCCTAGCAAGTGATTTTAGATGCAATGAAGGATCATTTGATTCCTCACTTGTTTGAGAAATAGTCGGCTAGAGAGATATTTAAAACTCTAGTGGATCTCTTCCAAAATGATAACAAGAACAAGAAAATGATATTGAGGAATTAGCTCAAATCTGTGCAGATGTCCAATTTTGACAATGTTGCCAACTACCTCATGAGAATCACTTAAATATGTAATCAACTTGCAGTAGTGCAGGAAAAGGTGGGTGATGTAAAACTAGTTAGTACAACATTGAATGGTTTCTCAAAGCCTTGGAAACCATTTGTAAAGTTATCTATGCTTAGGAGAGGCTTCCCTCTTTTGAGAAGCCTTGGGATGCTTGCATCCAAGAAGAGACACAAGGGGAGTCCAAATCCAATAGGAAAGGAGGAGATGAGAACCTAGCCCTTGTTAGTCATCAAAAAATGGCAAAGGAAAAGACTCCAGCATGAAGGGTAAAGATGAGGGGTCAACCTCATAGGTTGGGGAAGAAGAACCCCTCAGCAAAATCAAGTGCTTTCATATGCCACAAGAATTGATGTTATGCATCTCAGTCTCCAAAGAAGGGCAAGGGAAAAACTCATCATCTAGTAACATAAGCATAAGCTTAGTTGGATGAGTTCACTATGAAGTTTGAAAAAGACTTCTCACTTGTCCCCTACCTTTCTACCAACACAATCATAAGGAGTGCATGGTACTTGGACAATGGTGCATATCATCGCATGATGATGGCACGGGAGCTATTTTGCATTCTATGAAGAAGGACCCAAATATTCATGTGAGGCTTGGTAATGATGCCAAATATGTAGCGATAGGGGTGGTGTCTAGGTTGTTCCAACTCAAGTCAAGTGGTTCATTGAAAGCCAAGGATGTGCTATAGGCACCAGGACTTAGGAAAAATCTACTCTCAATCTTAGTTATGGAGGATAGAGGTTTTGTCATTATGTTTCTGAAAGGGAAAGTACTCATTTTTCTGGGAAGAGGTCATTGGGGTTAGAGACGGAAATCTATATAGGTTACAAGGTGAGCCAGTTCAAGCCTTGTTACACAACAATGACAACTAATATGAATTATGGCACACAAGGATGGGAAACTTGCACTATAGGGCATTGCCAATTCCTAGGTAAATTGTCAATGGTTTTCCAAATTTCAGCATCGAGCAGCAGGGAGTGTGTAGAGGGTGTGCAACTAAAAAGAATGCCAAGGCTTATTTTCCAAGCAATGAGCATAGGTCCAAGACGATCTTGGATCTAATTCATTCAAATCTTTGAGGAACGATGTCAGTGACATCAATGCAAGGAGCATTGTACTATGTGACATTCAATGATAACTTCTCTACTAAAAGCTGGATCTACTTTATGAAGACCAAGGATGAGGTCTTCCATCAATTCCAAGAGTTTAAGGCTCTTGTGGAACACTAGGTATAAACGAAGATCAAGGTCTTGAGGTCTAACAATGGGTGTGAGTACACTTCCAATGACTTCAAGGATTTCTTCAAGAAGGCAGAGATCAAGAGGGAGTTAATAATCTCATACAACATATATCAGAATGGGGTTGCGAATAAAGAGAACAGGTCCATCATCAGAGTTGCAAAGGCTATGATTCAAAGGCATGTAATATGTCAATGTACGTTCAAAACAAGAGTCCTCAGAAGAACTTGGGGGACAAGACTCCAAAGGAGGCATTCACTACTGTGAAGCCATAGATAAGGCACTTCCACATCTTTGGTTGTCTAGTATACATCGATGTGCTAGTGGAGAAGAGGATAAAGTTGGGGCTCTCAAGCGAGAAGGGAATTTTTGTGGGGTGCAATGAGACTTCAAAGGCATACAAGATCTTCATTCGGCGTAGACGAATATAGTTGTGAGTTGTGATGTGAAGTTCAAGAACTTGGCATCTAGGAAGTCTCATGAGCCCTTACCAATGACAAATGACAAGGAGCAAGAGGCTCTAAAGGGTCAACATTGTTCAGAAGCTTCCAATTCAGGGTGTCAACCTTTAGGTGGGGAGGAGTCAGTAGCCCCTTCTAGTTCTATTAGGCGACCTCGATGGTTCACACGAACATTGAGGGACGCTTGTTACAAAGTATTTTGTCACACCTCCTGTTCCATATCCCGAAGTGCCAAAACGTTGACAATTGTGAAGTATATCCATCATGATACACAGACAAAAACATCCTTGAAAAACCAAAGGAAAACTGCCCTGAGTCAATTCTAAAGAAGGTTAGCTGAAACCCTAACTTTTAGGGCCAGCGCACTTTGCTCCATTGCTTGCCTGTGCTAATGGCAAGTTGCACTGTTTTACCCTAGCGCTGTCAGCACGAGTTTTCATATGAAAACCCATGTTGAACTTCTTCTAGCAGGTTCAGGTCTAGACGAGCACGACTAAGATAGAGATGGAAGACTGGCGAATCCTCGTGTTGGACCCTGGACACACTCGCGAGTGAGTGACCCAGTTTAAGCAGACCCTTTATCTATATTAGCTAATGAAAAGTCTCCTGGGCAAGGCCACGGAGCAGATTTCGGTGAGCATGGCGGTAGCGGTTCAGGATTTCCCAAACTACAAACAGGGTTTTCAAACGCTGCAATTTCAAATGCACAAACAAGAAGGAAGCCTCAGCTGCATTGAGAAACACCTTCCTTGTCTGCGAGAGCAGACAGAGCTGCTAGGCTCCAATGCCAAAGATCTGGCTCAAGTTGAATCTTCCTCTGCTGAGCAAGAAGATTAGAATGTTTGCTTACTGTTAGTTTTGTTCAGTATTTATGCGGATAGCTTTTACTTTTCAGTATGCAGTTATATATGAGTATAAGAAACTAGAGTATGGTTGTGGACATGAGAATCAAACTTATATAGCTTGGGTAGAAAGACTCATAATTTTTTGCTACTGGATGGCTTATCATGCAGTTAGGTGGCCAATAGACTTGGTTTCCCACTAGGCAAGTTGTGGGCCACCTAACCTGTTTTATGTGGTGTTAATTTGCTTATTATTAATGAAAAGGGGGGATCTACCAAGCTTACAAAAAAAAAAGATCAAGTGCCAAAGGTTCAATAAATCAGTCCAGCAGTAATAATGTGCTCTTGCCATGATGAAGACTTAGGTTTAAATGCCACTAGACAAGTGCCCCCTTGTTTATATGGGCCATGTTAAAACTTAATACAGGGCAAGCATATAATGCCAGCTGCAAGTCCTGGGTGGCTTATAATTGCATAGAAGCTCCTAGGGCATGGAAGCTTAGCCAAAAGGACTTGCACTCAACAATGTGTGATCAGTGTGTTAATGCAGGCAGTATTTCCAACTTTTTCCTACGAGAAAAACAAAAACGCAATGCCCAGTGAATCTGAAAAGCAATTTGGTTTGACAGTACCTAATGTGTTTATTTTAGAACAAATACAGGTTGCATGAAAATGTGATATTATTTTCCATTTAGCATAAGTATTCTGAAAATACTACAGCATTACAATATGAATGCTCTAAATTCATGAATTAGAATAACTGCAAAAAAGTAATACATGTCATTTTTAACTACTCATGAAATTTTGGTTCCCGTCTCAGTTGTTAGAATAGAAGCCAGCTACACTGACAATTTAATCTTGCTGATTTTAGAGCTATGGAACGGATCTATTCCCTGGAAGTTTAGTAGGCAATTGCACCTATCCTACTCAACACTTCAATAAAAGACAGAAAAAGCATATTCAGTGGTCTGTGGTTATGTTAAGGGTTTTAATGTTAAACATGCATTCTAGCCACCAAACACTTCTGATGTAATTATGGATAAAAGCCAGGTATTACATCTATTTGTAAACAGAGTATTTGAAATATAATCATACCTTCCACCAAGGCTTGTTCCACCAACACGCTGAAACTGATCAGGAGAATCAACTCTTAGAATGCCAACACCTGATCCAATGTTTACCTGCCATTTTCACAAAATTGAGTTCATAATAACAAGTCAGACTAACTGATATCCAACAACACCAATAAAGCAGTGATAAACTAAGCTTTCACAAATTGTTTGAACTAAGCTTAGGACTTGAAAAATAATTCTTTACCACAAGATATGGGTACAAGCTCTGGCTTCCATCTATTACTGCAGCATTGACATCTCCTTCAAGAAGAGGACTTTTTGAAACAGCCGTAGTACTCATCTTCTTTCTACCATTACACCCTCCAATGGTATCCTCTTTACAATCACTGTTCACTATACTCTCATCAACACCTTGTTGCTTACCCTTCTCCCTTGGACAGACATCATTGTCATCATCATCACTACAGTTCTCAGATGATTTCCAGGGCCGCTGTATGCGTCCTGCTCTATATGAACCTGCAATATTAATCAACTGTTAAATCCATTCTAATAGTTAATGCCTAAACTAAATAATGGTTATTCTGTTATTCTGTTAAAAATGTTTCTTTTATCTAATAACATTTGCAAAATATTGACATATAGGGCATTTTTATTTTTAAAAAAGGCAATATAGATGGCCACCACAGGCCAGAGTACAGGAAGTTTAAAAGCCATGAATGCTACCAAAATCACCCTATATCATCCAACAAAAATATAATTCCACATGACCATTCAAGATATAACTGAACATCCCCAAGGCAATTGCTATTAAGACACAAAAAGGCATAAAATAAAAAATCAAGAAAAAATTTCGTTATTATCATGATGAGTTTAGTAAAGTTAAATTATACTTTTAGTTTCATACAATAATGTGACTAAGTGTAATGTAAAAAATTAGTAATTTTGTAACTATAGGTTAATTAGGCAAAAGGGCACGATTAGAAGATCATGCCCTTTTACCAAGGGGGACCCGAGGTGGTATATAAGCCAGAGGCCTTTCTATGTAACAATCTCATTCAAGTATTAATAAAATATCTATGTATTTCTGTCAATTAATGAGCTTATTCACTTCATCTAGTATCAGAGCATGCCATTGAAGTATACGAACTTTGTTTGTTACATTGGTATCAGAGTTGTTCGATCCTCTGGCCACTCCACCGCTGCACAGAGCCGCATTCTCTGATCCAGGTCCTTGACCATCAAATTCGTCAACCTTGTTGTCGTTGAAGCATTTTGCTACAAGAGTTTGGAGTTTCCCCAACTTGCATAGGCCTTTGGCCATAAAAAATAAAAAAGGAAAAGATTAAAAACAAGATAAGAAGAAAAAAAAGATACATAGAAGGACAA
>APFE030159551.1:191056-202462 GCA_000404065.3 Pinus taeda
TTAAAAAAAATAAAGGTTATAAAATAATAATAAAATATTATCTGCGCCTTTCGTTACTTTCGTCACAATCCAAGCCTGCAAGCTACCACTGCCAAAGCTCAATCGCCGAATTTTTGACCATCCAATTTCAGCAGGTCCTATGCCCATTCCCCCTATGTTGCCTCTGCCATCTCCAACCAGTGCAACTTCTGCTAGCTACCATCCCCAACCACTCTGATCGAGCCACAGACCATTGTTCCCATCAGCCCTATGATCCACGCTGTTAGTATCGTTTGCAGTAACAACGCCACACAACCACCACGGCCATTCGTAGCCGACCTCTACACTCCTAACATAGACGACTGTAATTGCTCAAAGAGCTACTGGCCACCAAGAAAACATTTGTGCCACCACAATTCTCTCTGCTCGCCGCTTTATCCAATCTGCACGCGTTTTTACTTGTCTTACTATCCATCAAATTGTCGAACTGAGAATCAAAGGTATTCCCAGTTGCATTGAAATCAACCAAATAATTTAGCACTGAGATCAAGGAATAAGTAAAAGTCACATCCAAGATTGAAGGGTCACATTGATCAAGAACAACTTTATTAAGTGAACCCAATTTTTATTGAAGGTATATATACATATGGTATTAGACAATAATTAAAGTACAAGTACTTTTCATTAGAATGCAAAGGATCACACAAAAAAAAGGATTATTTAAAAATAAAAATTAGAAGATATATCAAAAAGGGAAGATTAAAAATAGAGCCAACTTTTTTTAATCAAAAAGAGGTTTTTTTTTAAGCTTAATAAAAGGGAAAGTTTTATTATATACTTAGAGGGAAAAAAATAGAGCATTATTATCAAAAAAATAAAAGAAGACGAGAAGGGTATTTAACAAAAATAATAATTTAAGAAGGCCTCGTGGACCATTATACCAAAGTACCTTATTTCTGTATACCCCAAAAGTTATAAAGTGGATATTAAGGTGTGATATGATTCAATAAACATAAGGGTATACATTAATGTGCTTTGAGTAAGCCAAACAATAAGTAATGTATTTTTTTAAAATATTATAAAATATCAAATCTTCCTTTTGAGGAAAAAGAGAGGACAAGAAAAAGGGAAGTCTAAATAAAAAGGAATATTTTATTGATATCTAGTGTATTTTTATAAACCAAAAAAAAGGAATTACTTTTAAACCCTAAAGCTCATCCTGGAAAAGAAAAAATGGAGACCAGTAATGAAAAATTTCCTAAAACCTTTAGTCAATGTGTTAGTACACTATTTAAAATCAAAGGATCACTCACAGGAAGAGATATTATAATCTCTATCAGTGCTACTGAAGATAGTAATTATGTTAGTGCTAAATGTGCTAACCAATTAGTGATTTTTGAATCGAATATAATTGAAACGAATTTTGTTGACACAAGTGACAAACAATATGACATAAACAATCTACAACTAAGTATTGGGGATTATACTTTTATCCCACAATTCACCGTGAAAACCTTATTTTTGGATGATAGTGACATTGTTTTGGGTTCACCCTGTATGGAAACTCTAGGGTCCTTTATCCTAAATGTGAAAAAGTAGTTTATGACATTTTCCCACAAAAAGAAAAAAATAACGCTACATGGCGTTAATTTGAACCCAGATTCAGTGACACTAGAAAACATACAAGAAATCTCAAAAGTAATTCTTCAAGAAAGTAAAAAAGCGATACAAAATATGCAAAGGGAAGTTGACAAAATCACCAGTGAAAAAAACGAAGAAATTACACGTCTTAAGGACCACAGCGAGAAATTACCAACTCAAATTAAGAAACTTAAGAATGATAAGCAATCTTTGAAAAATAAATTATAAGAACTCATCATGAAAGATGTATCAAAGTTGTCAGATGCAACCATCAAAATTGAAGATAAGGGAACGAATACTGATCCAGTCAATATCACAACTCAAAAAGAGGACAAACTAGTTGAAGGAAAAACATATTCCGATGTTGCAATTCAAATGATGGAAATTCCAAGTGATGATTCAGTAACCAACTCAACATCGACACCTAAAGTAAATCACGAAATTGCCAAACAAATGACAAGGGAAAATCAAATCACCGGTACTCCTTATGGACATCCGAACCACAAGAGCAGACATCCCAATTAGGCTACATATCTGTATTTCTCAAAACAAAAATAATAAACGTACATTCCGAAGAATATTGAAGTGTGCACAATTCAATTGAGTGACAACAATTCATCACAAATTTCTAGTAACCTAAAGATTCCACGGGATGATCAAATCCTTTCTGAGTGCACCAATTTTGTTTATCACTTAAAGGATCATATCGTCTTGTATCAACGAAGATGACATTTTCGAGACAAGAAGACATTCAAAACAGAAAAAGAGATCAAACCTTTTCATCAGTAAACTTTGAGGACAAAGCTTTTTGAAAAGGAAGGCAATGTTATGAATAAAATATATAGAAAACAATACAAATAATGTAAACAATAATAATAATAAATAATGATTAATTAAGTAGTAATTAGTTAATGAAGAGGTATGTCCCTAAGGACATGATCGTTGGTGAAAAGGTATCTTCCTAAGTGTATCAGCAGGCCCTCACCTGCACTTGTATTCAAATATTCTTACATAATATATTATTTGTCCCACAATGGACATTCTATATACTAGATCGGCTGAGTATTTTGTTGTGTATACGAACCTCTATGTTGCAGGAAATGTTGGGCCTAAGCCTATTTCTGGGCAGAAATGATACGGAAACGTGGAAACGCGTTTGTTACAACCTAGATATGCGTTTCAAGTCGTATTGCTACGTTTCACGTGGGGGAAACGTGGCCCAGTACGGCCTAAAACACGTTTCCAGGTCGTACAGCCACGTTTCAGTGATAAAGTTACTTTTTTCATTTTTTTCTTTTGATTTTTCGTTTTTATTTTTTTATTTTCACTCCTGCCAATTCAAAAATAATAGAGAGAGCTATTGAAGATTGGAAGGAAATTGTTTTGAGTGGGGCAACCTAATGTTTAAGCCTATGGCCCTAGCGTTGATATGCAGTTCATGGTAATGTTAATCTTAAAGTAAAAGTGACATTCTCTTTCATTTTCATCCTTTTACTTAAATTTTTAACATTACCATAAAATGACTTAGGATGTTTGTGAGTGGTTTCGCCCTCACTGGATTTCATATGGAGAAAGTAGAATTTTAGATCTCACTCAAAATCCAACAAACTTATCATTTTTTCAGGATTTCTGGAACAAACAAAGTTCGTTCTTCAAGTTAAATACTTTAGAAGACTTCGAATATAAAGATCTCCATTGAAGATACAAGAATATATATTAAAATGTATGAATGAGAATGATGTTACAAATGAGAGTGAGAGCTCTGCTTATATACTAGGCAGGTGCCTCTTCATGGAGAGTCATGTCCCATTTAGACATGCCTCTTCAACCTAATTCCTAATGAACTAATCATTATTATAATTATCATCATTATTTATATCTAGCATATATTATTCATAACATTACCTTCCTCTTCAAAAAGCTTTGTCCTCAAAGCTCACTAATGAAAAGGCTTGATTTCTTTTTTTGTTTCGAGTATCTTCTCGTCTCGGAACTGTCATCTTCGTTGATACAAGTTGATATGATCTTCTAAGTGACAAACTAAATTGTCACACTGAGAAGTGATCAAACCATCCTAGATGAATCTTTTGTGGAATCTTGTGGTGACTGGAAACTTGTGATGAATTGTTATCACATGAGTGGATTGCACTGACATTAGTAATCTTTGAAACATCAGTTTGTTGTTTCTGTTCTAAATACGTAGCTTGATTGAGTTGTCTACTCTCGTGATTCGGATGTCGATAAGGTATTCTAGTGATTTGATTTTCCCTTATCTTGTTTGTGTTGTTTTCTTGATTTATTTGAAGTACCTGATTTCCTTCAGCTACGGAAGTTGAATGGTTAATTTCTGGATAATCACTTGAATCTTTTGTTGGTGGAACTGCAACTTCTGAGTACATCTTTACTTCAACTATTTGTCCTCTTCTTGAGTTGTGATATTGACTAGATCGGTATTTGTTGTTTTTTCGTCAACATGAATTTCTACATTTGATGCTTCCTTCTCGACAAGTTGTTGTACATTGTTTTCTAACAACTTTTTGTCCTTCTTAAGCTTCTTAATTTGTGTTAATAATTTTTCACTATGGTCTTTAAGCCAAGAAACTTCTTCATTTTGATCAGAAGTGATTTTGTCAAATCCTTTTTGCATATTTTGTAATACCTTTTTACCTTCTTGAAAAATTACTTTTGAAATATCTTGTATGTCTTCGGGTGTGACTGAATTTGGCTTCAGTGTAACATCCTGGAGTGTTATTTTCTTCTTCCTGTAGGAAAATGTTAAAAACTTCTTTTTCGTGAACCAAGGGTTTCCATCCAGGGTGAACCTAAAATAATGTCACCTTGATTGCTCCATAGGATTTGAACTAAGAATTGTGATGCAAATATATAATCCTCAATATTTAATTGTAAATTGGTTATGTCATACATTTTGCTGCCAAAACAGTCTAATTTTTCAATTATATTTGACTCGGGAATCACTAATCAGTTTGCGATTTTAGGCTTTATGTAATTTTTATCTCCAATTGGCGAGATAGCGATAGTAACATCTTTTCCCGCAATAGACCCTTTAATTCTAAATAGCACTAAAGCATACTTATATATAGTTTATGAGAATCTTTCGACCTTCATTTCCGTATTAGGCTCCATTTTGCTTCACAAGATGAACTTCGTCAATGATATTTTGATTATAACTTTATATATTCTTTGTATGAGACGCCCTTGCTTGGAATTATAACAAGTCTTTCCTTTTTTTTCTTTCTTTTTATATATATTTATATATAATATAATATATATATCTCTTCTTTTTTTTAATGTACTTCTCTTTTCTTTTAAATAACCTCTGACCGTTTTTTTTTAATATCAATAATCCTTTTTAATATATATATATATATATATTATCTTATTATTATTTATTTTTATATTTCACTTTTACCATATGTCAAACATATTCTTTAATAAATAGATTTTTATTACATACATAAATATCAATTTTTAAGTTAATTATTTAAATAATTAATTAAATAAAACCTGCAATTAATGGTTGACCAACGAATAGGAGGAAAAACGCTAACTGAAAAGGCAAGACAAGGGACACAATGGTGGTCGAGGAAGGTGTGTCGGTTGGATTCAGGAGAAAACGGTGTCAACAGATCGCTGGGGTATGGCAAAGCAGACGAAAGGCGGGGTTAGATAAAATGAGAACGACCGACAAGGGTTTATAAAATTTGTTCCTTTCAACTTCTAATGTAACCAATGTAATGAAAAGGCGGGTGGCACTGTACTCGAGCAAAGACTGGACTGATGGCGGTTGTGGTTCGATGGGAGGGTCAAGTAAAGTGCCCTGTGACAAATCCCACTAACTTGGGTAAATGGTTTTGGTTTCACGCATAGTGAGTTAAGAGAGAGTGACTGTGATGATGGGGCATCAAAAAACACAGAGGATTGGCAGCTGGCCGTCAGTGGATAGAATAGTGTTGCAGCTGTGTATGGTTTCCGATGGTTGCAGAACGGCGTGGTCCAAGGGCCACTTGGACGGCGATGTGGCAGGTAAGCTGGTAAGTCGTTTTTGTTTGTTTTTTTATTTTTTTTTTTATATATATTTTCTTTTATTTTTTTATTTTTTATCTTTTATTTCTTCTAAGTTGTAATTTTGTTTTTAATATCTTTTTTTATAATTATTTTTTTTTCTATTATTTTTCTTTGTTTTTTTAATATAGATAGGTATATTCTTTTTTTAATAATATTTAGTTTATTTTATTTTTTTAAATGGCCAAGGGCCTCTAACGAAATCAGTGATGGAGAAACTCCAAGCTTGTTGTAGTGAATGCTTCAGTGACGACAACAACAAAGTTGACGATTTTTATGGCCAAGGACTTGGATCGAAGAACGAGGTTTTGTGCAGCATGTTAGTGTCAGTCAGTTCTGCCTGTCACCAGTGATCAAATATGCTCTTACAAGGTTTTGTTAGGGGTCTCAAAGTCAACTTTTAATCATTTCATTAGGTTTTCAGAATAAAATTTGGTCACTAGCTAGTGTGTCTAAGTCTATTGCTGCTCCTATAAAATCTTCATGTTTCGGTCACTGTCATCACTGAAAGGTCATTATCATCATCTTAGTCATATCACCATGGTCTTCATTCACCTCAATGTCACCATTAGGTCATTAAGGTTAGAGTCATCAAAATTTGTCATGTCATTCATAAATCCGGCAAATGAAGGAGTAGTAGTAGGGCTTTGCTCAAAAGGTTATGTTCCAAAGTGTAACTTATTTCAAAATGACATAATAAATTTAATGTTCTAAAGCTGCATTTGAAAGGTCCAAAGTTACAAAGTTTCCAAAAGCAAAGTGAAAACACATGGTGGGCCACCCTACCATTATGAAATTAATTTCCACAAGCTATAAAGACCATCTTATTTCATTTCTCTCCCTCATATTCATTGGACCTGCAAAACTATCAACCTTTCATCAAAGGTCACAATAAACACAGCATTAAGAAGGTTTTTCCTTTTGGACAGCTCCTTGAGAAATTTGCTCCACTAGTGAGGGTTATTATGAAGTACTTTACATGTGCGGGCAGATTTTCTAAACTATACAAATATCATATTAGACTGCTCATGCATTTCACAGGGGTAAAGCCACTAAACCTACCCTACTACCTCTACAAACCTACCCTACTACCTCTACAAAAGTTTGGCTAAAATGGCAGAGAAGGTGCAGCATAGACAGAGAGATCATCAAAAAAGCCTTTTTCACCATGCCCTCATCAAAATTATTGTATTGCATCAGCTTGCTCAAAAGAACATCACTTGGGAGACATTCATTTAGTCAGATGTCATGTTGTCTTCTGCTAGTCAATCTACAAGCCCAAGTACACCATCAGCAACATCTAAGCATGTGAAGAGTGGCTCATCTAGAAGACCTGCAGTTGAGAGGACACCTAGGCCTGAGGTAACTCAAACATATCAGAGAGGCAATAGGCTTTTGTTTACTCCACATGTTATGGAAGGAGCCAAGCTTACATCAGCAGCATCAGCAAAGCAGGGATCACAATCACAGCATGAAACACCTTTGTAGGATGAGGAGCCATTCCATCTTGACACTGATATGGTTGACTTGAAGGTTAATGAGGAGTATAAGACAATAGAGCAAGTCATCATGGAGAAATATGTTGAGATTAAAGAGCTTAAGGATAGTTTATCAAAGGCCAATTTCATGATCTTATTCTTAGAGCAGGAAAATCAGCAATTGAAGGTAAAACAGCTACTCTTGGAAAAGTATGAGGTTGATGTTGGCAAAGAGGATGTAAAGGGAAAAGCAATGATTGATACAAAGGATTCAGATGAGCATCAAGTGTAGGTGACAAGAAAATGGCCAAAGACTAGAGGCCTCAAAAGGGCACTTCAACAACAAAGCAAACAAATGACTTTAGTTGACCTAATTACAGCAAAAATCAATGAGAATAGAGAGCTTTTGCTTGATAAGGTGAATTGTCATTTGGAAAAGCTTCTAATGAGGGCTAACAGAGACAACATGTTGCAAAGACACATGGCCATGCATTACTACACAAAGAACAAGGTATCCCAAATCAGAATCAAGCAGTTGAAGGAAAAACTCAAGGAAACCCTAATCAGGGAAAAAGAGAATGATAAGTTGGATTTGCTTGCGGATGCCTCCCTTAGAGCATAGCATAGCACTTCAGGGCTTCACGAACCAATTTCGAAGAGATTTTGAGGATTTTTGGTTTTTTGTGAATTTTTGCAAATTTTGACACAGTCATGGAGTCAAAAAGGGGCACATTGCACTTTTGATAGAGAGCTCCAAAACACATTTTGTTTGCATATCTGGATTCCTCATGACTTGTATATTACATCTAGCCTTTGGGAGCAAACATTCAACAAGTTTTGATAGGTAGAAATGGCTAAAAACTACCTAAAAATCACCTTTATACCCTCCTGTTGAAGAGCACGCTGCGCTTTTGAGAGTACCTCTGGGAGAATAGAGTTTTGAGGGGCTAGAAGTGACCTTTTTAGCTCTTGAAGAGTCCATCATGTAGCAGACATCCACAACTTTCCAATGAGCCATCAAGATCAAAATTTCGACCTCGGGAAGGCCTTCAAAAATCAGTTCTCCCAAATTCGCTGCGTTTTCCCCTGGCACACTGCATTTTTTACTGATTTCACTGTGTTTTTGTCTGTAACAATTTTTTCTCAGTTTTGTCAGTTGGATTCAACTTTTGATGATGTAATTATTTGATTTTGATGTAACTATGATGTAATTATGGGTAAATAGGCTTGTTAAGATGGTTTTAGGTAAATTTAGGCTTCATTAATGAGAGTAGTTTGAGTCAAAGTTTAAGTGAAGGAGTTGTTTTAACCTCCCTAGACATTAGGGTTTGGTTGAAAGACCTCATGTATCAGTTCCTAGACTCATGGATTCGACCCCTAAGAGAAGAGAGATGTTGTTTTGATCTATATGTATCATTTTCTCAGTCATATAACAAGTGGGACATCAAAGGTGGGAACACTTGTAGGTTGTACTTCAACTCTTTATTCAGGAAATCAAAGGAGCAGTTGCAGCGATTATCTAGGAATTCATGTGCAGTGAGTTTGCGCTGATGTATTTTCTCTGTTATAGTTTTATATGAATGATATACGTCTCTCCTTTCCATATCTTATTTCTTCAGTGATTTTCCTTAAAGGTTATAAGCAAAATTCTTTTCATTAAAGCTCTATTTTGATGGGAATATCATTTTGTGTAATCTTCCTTCTTACTTAATGAATTCATGGTGCACATGCTCACTAAGACCTTTTTACTCCTTCAAACCCTACATTACACCAACAAAACCCTAAAGTCATCACAAAAGCATTGCTACCTTACTCCTCTATATATTTGTTGTTGTAACCCTTTGATCCTTTGACCTAGTTACATGGTTTTCATCCCTAATCTAGCATTAAAACCTAAAAATCAAAAACTTACCTAAGCCTCGCATATCTAGCCTAAAATATTTTCCATCCTAGTCATCATTGGCTGTGAATTCATAGAGAGATCCCTATCTGGTTTATTAGGGCTAGCTACTGAACCCTAAGTGGTTTGAGGTTACCACCTTCGATCTCCCTTCTCAGCCTTGGGATATTGTGGAGGATAACACAGCAGTTGAGCAACCAGAGGATCGAACAACATTGATACCAAATGGAACGAACAAAGTTCGTCCTTCAAGTTAAATACTCCAGAAGACTTGGAATATAAAGATCTCCATTGAAGATACAAGAATATATATTAAAATGTATGAATGAGAATGATGTCACAAATGAGAGTGAGAGGCATGCTTATATATTAGGTAGGTGCCTCTTCATGGAGAGTCATGTCCCATTTAGACATGCCTCTTCAACCTAATTACTAATTAACTACTCATTAGTTATATTTAGTATATATTATTCATAAAAATTTCAGGATTTGGGGGATTGCGATGTTTCCATTGGATTTTGTCATGTACTACAGTATAGAACTTGTATTTAACCAAGAGAACCAAGCCCTCTATGCAGGGGAGACTCCCAATAATCAAGAGCACCTAGGGTACTAGGGTATGGGACTTGTATTTAATCAAGAGTAGTAAGGTCATTCAACTATGCACGAAGAGACTCCCAATCAAGCACGAGACAAGAAATTAGAAATTTCTGGTGGTTATTTTCATTATGCGATCATTCATGAGTAAATGTGATGTAAATTTAGAGACTTATAGTTTATGCATTGACATTGGACAATTTAATCATAATGTAATAAATTATAATGTATCATGTATGCTTTATGATTGCACATATTTCTTAAATGTCCTAATATACACACACACACACACACACATATATATTGCTTTCCCCGTTTCCAAAATTTAGGGGGGGTCACGTTTCGTACCCATACCCATTTCGGAAACGATATATTGGTATCAAAGCATACCATTTAAGTATACGAACTTTGTTCGTTACACTAAGTTATTTAAGTCACATGCTATTAAGACTCAAGAGCATTAAGTTATATTTAGAATTGGATCGGCAACAAAGATGCATGGTTCATAAAATGCTCAATACATAGAAGGAGTTGATAGTTAATGAGGGTTGAATGAAAAAGCAAAAGACAATGCGACAATTAAAAATTATATTAAATTTAAGAAAAGAAGGAAAAAAATAAATAAGAAAATGAAAATGAAATAGGAGAAAAGAATTTTGGGGATGGGAAACAAAGGGGAAAGGATGCTTGGCCTTCCCTTTACCCTAGTACTCTATATATTCTTGAATCTAACTTCAAAAAGAATCTTTGGGGTGTAGAGAGGAGAGGATGCAGAAGAGGACCTAGCAATGTAATTATGGAAAGGCCCACAGAACCATGAGCCTAGATTTTAACCTTGCGATTGTTGAAAATAAAAATTAAGCATCATCATTTGAAGTTGGTTTTCGCCTTTCCCATTCCGGCTTCCAGGGTAAATACCTTGTTCATGTGAAAATTCTATCACTGCAGCAACTGATCTACTTTTCCTACTTATTTCATCATAAGTTATTCATGAAATTACTTCAACAAACATTAATATAAATACTGTTGCAAATATGACATCGTAATACAAAAACAAAAATATGCACACATTGACACAGTTACTTTGGACTAATGTCCCTGGAAAAACCCAATGTGGAAAAATCGGTGTAGCAAGGGAGGATTTTATTATTCAGCAATTTTCTTGTACAACAGGGTGCCAAACTGGCTTACCCACAGATAGACAAACTTCCAGCACTTTCCTAAACCCAGCGTAGGCCATACTAACCTCTATTACAGCCTGAAACCCTCTGCGTCAGCCTATTGAGGCTCTACGCAGCCTCTCTGGGCTTCTGCGTCACTCCTGCAGCCTCTGCATGGATGAGGCAGGCCCTTCTCGCTTTGCGCAGTCTCTGTTGCCTTTGCGTGCCTTCCTCTGGCTCTAAGTCTGTCTCTTCTGCGTTGATCTCCCATCTCTCTGTTCCATACTTGTTGCCTCCTGACTGCTCTCCAGACCACTGGTTCAATTTCTCAGCAAACTTCGCTCAAGAAATTGAACTGACTAGTCTCCCTCAGTGTGTTCTCCAAGTGCCCCTCAAGCCTCCTCTTATACTTTTTCTGCTGACATCTCTACGGTCGAGATTAAGTTCCTAATCAACAGCTAAGATTAGATTTGGTTTGATCCATGTCTTTTGGACCATTCTAACACAGATTCATATTAATATACATTAATATTTTATTTTCCCTAAGTTTAGACTTAGGGACTCCATT
>APFE030159551.1:213985-229158 GCA_000404065.3 Pinus taeda
TACTGCTGCAGATATCACATCATAATACAGAAACAAAAATATGCACACATTGACATAGTTATTTTGGACTAATGTCCCTAGAAAAATCCAATGTGGGAAAACTGGTGCAGCAAGGAAAGATTTTATTATTCAGCAATTTTCTTGTACAATAGGGTGCCAAACTGGCTTACCCACAGATAGACAAACTTCCAACACTTCCTAAACCCAGCGTAGGCCCTACTAACCTCTGCTACAGCCTAAAACCCTCTGTGTCAGCCTACTGAGGCTCTGCGCAGCCTCTCTGGGCTTCTACGTCACTCTTGCAGCCTCTGTGTGGATAACGCAGGCCCTTCTGGCTCTACGCAGTCTCTGGTGCTTCTGCGTGGCTTCCTCTGGCTCTGCGTCTGTCTCTTCTGCGCTGATCTCCCGTCTCTCTATTCCGTACTTGTTGCCTCCTGACTGTTCTCTAAGCCACTGGTTCAATTTCTCAGCAAACCCCGCTCCAAAAATTGAACTCACTGGTCTCCCTCAGTGTGTTCTCCAAGTGCCCCTCAAGCCTCCTCTTATACCTTTTTTGTTGACATCTCAACAGCCGAGATTAAGTCCCTAATCAATGGCTAAGATTAGATCTGGCTTGATCCATGACTTTTGGACTATTCTAACATAGATTCATATTAATACACATTAATATTTTATTTTCCCTAAGTTTAGACTTAGGGACTCAAAAATATTAAATATTTTAATATCTCCTGATCTGTTTAGAATCTGCCCAAAACCTTTCTGGGTATTGGAGATCTCATGTGCCCCAACCTCTCCACCAAATTTCGTGGCTAAAGCACTTCCGATGCTACCCCAAATCAACAGTTCATTGTGTCTTCAATTGCTATGTGGATCCATTAATTTTCCAGAGTTCAATACTCTGCATTGTGGATGTTGCATTTCTTGTTGATATGGTTATGCTAATTGATTGATGAAATCATGGTTTGAATAGCTACAGCGAATCTTGCAATTGCAACCTTCTTTCTAGTCCTTTGGTATGTTAAGAAATGAATAAACCACATGCTATACATAGATTGCATTGATCTTAATTCTTGTCTTCATTTAAATAATCCCAACAAATAACATACACTAAGATAAGATAATTTTATTAATGTCCCATAAATGACCACAAAAGTAGGTCAAGAGGACTAAACAATACATACAGTGTGAATACAGTGTGCGAGTGCAAAAGCAGCTCTTCTATAACGAGGGAAAGAAAGATACAAGAGAGTCAAAAGTACAATTTATTTGACAAAGCTAAGCAATAAGCCTATCAACAGCGAAAAATAAAGAGTATATAATAGTTGCATAGGTGAGTTGATACAAAGTGAGAGTGTGAAACGTAGGAGTTGCACAAATCAATACTAGTCAACAAGGATAGAGAAATATTTGATTGAAGCCAATGAGGTCAAGGTCTCCTGGATCTGATGATCAATGGTGAGGGAGGCAACGAGGATTGCATTAGCTTGTTGTCGAAGTCCTCGACCATAAGGGTATCTGGTCCATGTCCCTTGGGGGGTGTGGAAGCAAGGAAGCTCGATTCTCCCGATTGTCCTACAATCCAAGGTTGAAGGAAAGACACTCTAAATAGATCTCTAACTACTCTATTGAGGCTAGGAGGCAATTTGATGGGTGAGAGGTGCCCGTCTAGATCTATTTGGAGTTGAAACCTTTATCACTATGAGGATGTCTAATCAAATGTATGGTCCTACATCTACAAATTGGTCTCAAACATATCAGTCAATTTCCCAAGGGGGAGGCTAAGGGGAGACTCGAGGTCTTACCACTCTATGATATGTACTCTAGAACTCATCCTATCGATTGTTGCTTTGATCTAATGGAGGAACATGAAAGTGTGAAGCGATCCTCCTAGTCTACCCAAGTTCGGGGGTGCGTGCAAGAGTTTAGATCTGTAACTAAAAATCTCGCTGATGAAATGAGCTACGCATCTCTAATCTTGATATAGGAAGATAGTAGAGAGGGAGCCCCCTTAGTCCTTGTAGAAATAGTAGTAACATCCTCTTATCTAATAGTGTACACAAAGAACCAAAAAATGAGGTGCATCTCTATCTCTAGCTCTTATAGGTGGCACATTTGGTAGACCCTATCAAATCGTGGCATATGTTGATTATTATCTACTCGAAATCGATGATAACCAACCCAAAGTTGTCCCAAAGTGACCCTAAGTGAATGCATCCAATGTTTGTAAATATATGGAGGGAAGACAATGATACCATCCCACAACTCCAAAAAGTGATCTAAGTAGAGAGACATCTGCGAACTTTGGCTCATCGAAGGTGAGCTCAAGGTGACCTGAATATATAAACTGTATATGTCCTCTCTGACGTTCTGATTCACTATCTATCTAGGTGACAGGAGATGGACCACCGCATCTAAGGAGTACCTATAAGGGGTAAGTTGATCTGGGGAGATGGTCATTAATTGGAGAAGTTGGGACGCCTAAAAAAGAAATGTGCATGGCCTGTGGAGTGATCTGAAGCGAGGACACCTTAGAGGAGCAAAGTGCAAGGTAAGGGTACCACTCTCAACTTATCGCTAATCGTGGTCTTCTTCCATATAAGAATATGACAATTTAGAACATTAATATTGCAATAATGTACAAATAATATTAGTAATAAACTATCTCATATCATCATTAGAATGTTGATATGGAAAACACATGTTGAATTGTATTGATTACATTCCAATTTGAACACAATCATAAATACTAAACGCATCTAAAAGGTTTGCATGTCTTGCCTGAATATTGTATAAGATTGCTTGATTACTGCTTTCCTTTCCCATCTACGACTAATTACTTCTAAGTTCAGCTATCCTACTACCGAATAAATGGGTTATTAATTATATCAACAATTACAATACATTATATCGGTACCAAAATTATCCCATATTAGATATTTGGCAATAATATTGTAAATATTAACAATGACCATAGGCATGCCAGAATGAAAGACCCTTAACAGTAAATAATATTAAAATGTAATGAGTCTTGCAAATATTTTGACAAGTAAAATTAGTTAATCTGTCCATCTAATTTGACCATCAGATTACAACCACTTTTGCTGAGTTGGTTTTCATTCTAAAGATATTAACATACTTAAATGTTAACCATATTACTGTTGATGTTTGTAGCATCAGACAGGAACTTACGTATCAGACTAGTGTCAAACATGTGGAAGTCATCCAAAAAGGCCCTTTCTATTTTGTAACTTTAATTAAAGTTAA
The DNA here is from genome assembly GCA_000404065.3 of Pinus taeda. Lineage (NCBI taxonomy): Eukaryota > Viridiplantae > Streptophyta > Pinopsida > Pinales > Pinaceae > Pinus > Pinus taeda. The sequence continues at coordinate 217,250 of APFE030159551.1, forward strand.
TTATTTAAGTGAAGAATCTTTTATTTGTGAGTTGAATAATGTCTAATAAAACGTAAAATATTTACATTAGTGATTTAGATTAATCTCCACCGTCAATTGGGATTTAATCTCAACTATCAATCCCATTGAGAAATTAGGGTTATGGAGACCTGGTCAACAACTCAACGTTATAAAAGACAGACAAAGTAAAAGGAAAACAAACAAAGAGATGATACATGGAGAGTGTTACAAAAAAGCACAAGTGAGAGAGAGATAAAGGATTTTCACTCAGTATGCAAGTCTAAAGGAGAAAACAGGAAATAGTGTGAGCAGCAAAAGGAGATTAACACAGCTTCAAAAATTGAAGGGGCCATACACAGCAGGTGCAGAGGCAACTTCATGGGGCTATACAACCTGCGCACAGGCAACTTCATGGGGCTGTACAACCCAAAAAAAGAGTAAGGCAGCCATACAAATTTCAAGGACATATTTCAGCAGCAACAAGAGGGTTTTTACAACAGGTTTTCGCAAAGTCATACAAGCTGTATGGTACACCAAAACAACAAGGTTTTGCTGTAAATTTTCTTATTTGTCTGGTTTGGGAACCCTTATAACCTTCGAATAATTTTAACAAAGACAGATCCATATTAACCAGCAAGATCGAAGGACAGATCTGCAAAGAGATTTGATTAGCCGGGATAACTCTAGGTTTCTCGTTGTATTTGTATTTTCCTAGATGGACTATTATCCCAAGAAGGGAATCCTCGTAAGTTTTGAAGTTATTTGAATGAAGAACTGATTTGAAAGGCAAAAATCTGTGTTTGTGTGATTGAGATTGATAGTTTGATTTTGTTTCCATTGTCTATTCCGTTTACGTGTTAAAATCCCAGATGTGCATTACATTTAGTAGATCTACATAATGAATATTTTACTACAAGGAAATCCGCTAGGAAATATTAGCCAAGTTGTTAGGGTCAGTGTCACAGGGTTCGGCAAACTTAAACCTTCAGATTCGAAATTCGGTGAACCTCAAAAAAAATTTGAAATTTGTTCATGTTCGCCGAACCTGTTCGAACTCGAACTTGAAAGCGAACTTTAAGCCAAATTTAATCGAATTCAAATTTTTTTGTTGAGGTTCGAATTAGGTTTGGCAGTTGATTTTCGGCAATCTTCCCGCCAAAAAAATCCTTTATAGACAACGTTGCGTTAAGGATTTAGCACAGCGAGTGTCGAGTGAGTTCTGACTCCTGAGTGAGCGAGTGAGATCTGCGTGCAACCGTGAGTGAGTTGGTGAGATCTGCGTGCAGCGTGAGTGAGTGAGTGAGTGAGTTCTGCGTGCAGCGTGAGTGAGTTCTACGTGAGTCGAGGAGTCTGAAGACTGCCGAGTGTCCACTGTGCAGTCACGCAGTGTCAAGTGCGGCGTGCCCACTGCCCACTGCCTAGTGCCGACTCCCAAGTCACTGCGGAGGCTGTTGACTGCTCAAGCGGAGCTGTGGAAGCCCGAGTGGAGTCGTGGACAGTGGATTCTCATTCGGTTAAGCTCCTACCAGCTACAGTAAGTGCATTGTGCAACTTGATTTGTCTCCGTATGCAGCTATGGAGTAATAGTAAATACCAGTAATTCTATTATGTTTTTAGTATTTACTGTTTAATCTCGTTTTGTCATTTTCTATGCAGATTCGAAAGTTGTATTGCATTTGTTGTATTGATCTTGTTTTGTCATTTTACCTTGAGGCTTGGTTGTAGCCTGTAGGATATAATCATTGAAAGTATGTTACATAGGAGTGATTAAGTTATGAGTGGTTTATGATATCTCTCAAGTTCCTCCAAGCTTCCAGCGATCTCTTCCTTTAGTCCTTTGCCCAGGATATTCATTCCTGGCTTACCACATAGGTCCGATGGTAAAGTGGTTTTCTCTCCAAATTCCATTTCTATTTTTCTTTCTGGGCTTAGAATGTTTCCTAAGATTAGCAAAGGCTAGGTTGTAGAAACTTGAGGAAAGATTCAGGTTATTTGTTTGCAGCAGAGGTTTCTCAGTTGAGATGTTGCTTCCTATACTGGGCTTTCCCTAATGTTCTTCTTGATATGTTTGAAATTTGAATTAATGAACACTGACTTGACAGACTGTAGGTTGTTTCATGTCCACCTGAAGCCTTTGAGTGAGTAGTTGGTCCCATATTCCCAAGGTGGTAGTTAGTCTATGTGATCAATTCCCAAAGATGCGGCAATTAGTCCAACAAGGATATATGGAAACATGATGCCCATATGTTTAAAGACACCTCCCAATTTCAGAATACTATTATGTATGGTGGGGGTTAATATATCCTCTCATGCGTGATTCAAGCCTAATGTAGAACATATATCAAATATAAATTTGAAAATCCAAAAATTATTGCAAATTTTTTCATCAATGGCTAATGATTAAATAGCAAACAATGAATCACAAATAACTTACATTAGAAAACACAAACTAAAATTATCATTTATGAAAGCAACAACATTTCATAGGCTTGAGAAATGGTCAGGTGTAAACAATTTGCAAGTGGGTTTTAGTCTCAGGGAAAAAAAAATACTTTTGTTTCTTTTTTCCAGTTACTGTTCCAGTGATAAATTAACAAAATTCCATTCCATACTTCTACCTACTAGAAAGCTATAAATCAAGCTTAGAATTCTCCTTAATGATGGTCAATATCTCGATTCTCATTAGTGAAAAGACGCCAGAAATTCTCTGCTGTTATGAGTTTTCAGTCACGAAGTAAAAAGTTTCCAGACTGCTTAGAAGTTAGAACCATCAATCTTGAACATGATATTTTGTATTGGTTCAATGCTTCTGATGGGGTTTATCTGTGTAAGAACGCAGGTGGGGTTGGCTGAAGGTTGTACAACAACTTTATATGTCCATTTGCCATTGTCTCATTGTGTTTGTTGAACTGTTTTCTCACCCTCAGGCCTCAACTGCAGCATGAATGGAACCAATAGATATATTAGAAAGGGTGACTAGAGAAGGAAAGCTCCTAGCAATATCCATGACTAGTTCATAAAGCATATTGAAGTCTGTTTCCAATTTAACTATTGCCTCACTTTGACAAGCCACAACTTCTGATAACTTTGCATTCCTGGATCTCTGAGATTCTATTTCACTTCCCATTCTGCTGCTATAATGAGAAAAGGCCACCTTTATATCCTCTATCCGATCACTACAATAATATATATAGTAGCATCATCACATATTTCAATTTTCTGGTTATCTTCCCTTTTGACGGCTCTTTCATTTCTTTCCAAACCATTTCAGTTTACTTTCTTTTTATCAAATTCGACTGTTTTCTTGGTTGGGCTACATTTTTTTATGCCTTTTCTATAAACAAACGCATATAGAGCAAATACTGCCTTTTTCTGTATGAAGCTATGAATCATGATAGAGATTATAAGGTCTATTTTGAATCGTAATTTAGTTTTCTCACCACATTTTAAAAACTTATTTCAGTTTTATCCTCATTTGTTTGCATATGGAGGTTTTGAGAATGACTTATTCTTACTGTTTGTAACTTTGTTGTATTGTAAGTTACCAGTGGTTTGTGTCTTATGTCTATACATTAGCTTCTGCATCTTCTTCAGTTTGAAAACACTAGCCACTACACTACTACCTGATCCGTGTTGCCTTCACATATTTCAAATATAGATAGTTGTTGGGTTGTGAGCCTGTGACAATGTGATTGATTGTAAAATCCCCCCAGCTGATAAGAGTTGATTTATTGTAGCCCAAGTTGTTTTTACCCCTACTTCTTTACTCATTTAATTTCATTATTTTCTTTATGAGAAAACCATGCTCGAAATGGTCAACAGAACCTAGTTTTTTCCAATTTCTTCAGGCTCAAATTCACTCTAAAAACCTGTAATTGTGTAAAGGGCTGCAACTTTCTATTTTTTTATTGTAATCTCTCTTTTTTCTTGGTGAAAAAGTAACATTTTTAACATGAGAATCTCTCGAACTTCATGCTCATGCTTTACATAGCAATTACAAATGAGATTCATGTGCTAATTCAAGTTTTATTTGTATTTGAATTTCACTATTTTATCATCTATTTAAATTGTAATCCTAATATGCCAACAAAAATGCAGACATGTTTGTCATGGCACCTCCAAAGTCAACTGCAGAAGGATGGAAATATGTGGAGAAATTGGACGGGCCTCATGGGAGGCAATCGAAATGCAAGCTATGTAATGATGAGTTTTTTGGATCTTTAACTAGAGTGATGGACCACTTACTTTCTGTCACTAATGGCAAAGGAGGTGGTGTTGAAGGTTGCAAGAATGTGCCTACAGAGCTCAAGGAGACACTTCAGAAAGATTATGACAATATACAAAAGGCTAAAAAAATGAATGAAAACAAAAGACAACGTGTTCAAACAGAAATTACAATGAATTATAATTCATTTTCTGCACTTTTTTCAAGCATGGTTGGTGTTGGGAGTTCATCTCAGTGAAAAATTGGTAAATCAAGTGGAACAGCTACATTAAATTCTCTTTGGAAGTCCATGTAGAAACAAGAAATGGATGATGTTGTAGGTGATATGCTCTTTGAATCTGCAATTCCATTTAATGTGGCAAGAAGCCCTTGCTTCATCAATGCGTGTAAGATGATGGCAGGGTTTGATAAAGGATATGTCCCTCCTAGTTTTGAGACTATAAGGACCACTCTTTTGAATAGGTCAAAAGAACGAGTTACAAACAATTTGCAGAAGATCAAAGACTCTTGGAAGGAAACAGGGTGCACACTTTTATCAGATGGTTGGTCAAATATGAATCATAGACCTCTTATTAATGTGTTGGTTTGCCACATATTACATTACTATCAAAAGGCTAGTTGAAGAAAAAGTGAGTATAAGAGGTGTTTTTTGCAACAATGAGTGGGAAAAGTCTCATCTTTCAAAGGAAGCTAAAGGGAAGGAGTTGGAACAAGTGATTTTAGGGAATGATTTTTCGGACAATGCTCTGAAGGTCTTAAAACTATGTGAACCAATTGTCGATATGCTTCACATGGTTGATAGTGATACCCCTTCCATGGGTTTTGTTTATGAGGGCATGGATCGTGCTAAAGAAACCATTGCAAAATCTTTTAATAATGAGGAAAATGAGTACACTGCAATATGGGCGCTGATTAATGAAAGATGGAAGATGTTGCATAGTCCTTTACATGCAGCAGCTTGTTATTTGGATCCTAGACTCTTTGGGATAGAAAGAACAAATGACGCAGAAGTCATGAATGGCCTTTATGATGCAGTTGAACGGTTTGTTCCTGATCTAGAAGAATGCAGAAGAACTAGAGAGCAGCTCCGAGCATACAGGTTGGAAGAGGGAATATTTGCAAGGTCTAGTGCAGTACAAGATAGGCCCAATATTCCTCCAGGGAGATGGTGATAGTTTTATGGATCAGAGACTCCTGAATTGCAACGTTTTGCAATTCGTATTCTGAGCCAAGGATCATGTGCCTCTGCTTGTGAAAGGAATTGGAATAGCTTTAACCATATCCAGTCCAAGAAAAGAAACAAATTATTGTCTACAAGGTTGGAAGACCTTGTTTATGTTCGCAGTAATTTGAAGATGGCCTTGATTAATGTGGCCAAAGATGCATCTAGTTCCTCTCAGCCATGGTTTGATGTTGATCCAGGGCCAGAAGAAGATGATATTAGCACTGATGGTGACTCACTAGATGAGCCAAATGTTGGAATTCCATATATTGATGACTTTGATGATCACCACTCTAGTGCCTTTACTATGCCATCTGCACATGATGACTTAGAGGTTTTTGATGATACAAGTAGGCCATAAGTATAGATTATCTATGTTTTTGAATTTCTTAGAACAATTTTATGGATTATAACTACTTGGCATTATGACTTATTATATTAGCATTGATGGTGACTCACTAGATGAGCCAAATGATGGAATTCCATGTGTTGATGACTTTGATGATATTGTGATGACTTTGATGACATTATCATGATCACCTGTCTAGTGGCTTTACTAGGCCATTTGCTCATGATGATTTAAAGCTTTTGGATGTTACAAGTAGGCCATAATCATAGATTATCTATGTTTTTGAGTTTCATAGAACAATTTTATGGATTATAACAAAATGAGTACATTATGACTTCCTTTTTTAAATTTTGAAATTTGAAGATGTTCTACAATGAGTTCTTAATATAGTTGTATTGTAATGTGTATGTTTAAATTTTGATTATGTTTTAATTATGTGATTTTTTAAAAGATTACAAGTATTTGGCATTCATTTAAATTTTGAAGACTGAAAATTATGCCATTTCTTTTTGCAAACTATTATTGTGTATGTTTACATTTAACTGAATGTTAGAATGATTACATTATTCATGTATGTTTACTAATAAGAATTTGTATTCATGTGTTTATGGATTGATTTTGAATTTTTTAGTATTTTGTCATATATAGATATATATAGATATTGAAAAATATGTATAGTTGAACCTAATGTCGAACCTCATTCGAACCTAATCGGAAAATTCGAACTCGAATCGAACTTAATCGTTGTCGAACTCGAAGTCGAACCCGAACTGTGTGACATAGGTTAGGGTTAGGAAAATTAACAGAAGTCCATTTCAAGGAAGTTATAGCAGCAGATTTGAAGGCTACAACAGCAAATCTGATGGTTATTGCAACATATATGCTATGTCACACGGTTCGGGTTCAAATTCAAGTTCGACAACAATTAAGTTCGATTCGAATTCGAATTTTCTGATTAGGTTCGAATGAGGTTCGACATTAGGTTCGACTATACATATTTTTCAATATATATATATATATGACAAAATAATAAGAAATTCAAAATCAATCCATAAACGCATGAATACAAATTCTTATTAGTAAACATACATGAATAATGTAATCATTCTAACATCCAGTTAAATGTAAACATACATAATAGTAGTTTGCAAAAAGAAATGACATAATTTTCAGTCTTCAAAATTTAAATGAATGTCAAATACTAGTAATCTTTTAAAAAATCACATAATTAAAACATAATCAAAATTTAAACATTGGACTCAGGTACAAAAGCAGGAACAACTAAGCAAAACAACAGGAACAAAGGGAAAGCTTTGTCCACTAGGAGGGGTGCTCCCCCCGAAGCCCAAGCTGAAGGAAGCACAGCCCCTCCAAGAGCAGATATACCCACAAATCCCTTTGAAATACTCAACACACCAGAAAAACTTCAAGATCCAGCAGACAAATAGGTTGAACAATATGCTAACAATATGGAAGAAAACAAAAGGCAAGAGGAAACAGCCCCTCCCCAAACTGAAACCACAAAAGGTGCTTCTAGCTCCCCATCCTATGCAGATTTGACAAGGAAGAAGACCCCAAAGACATTGGGATCCTCGGAAGATGAAACAAATGAGAGGCCCTCGAAAAGAGTGGGGAGGAAATCTCACAGAGAGGCCAGAGGAGGAAGCAGAGGGACAAAAAATGCAAGGCAGTAAGGCCACTATAGAGATATCTATCGGCAGAAATACCAGAACCAAGCCTCCCAAGGGAGGTGCAGCCCCAACCCATAACAGTAAATAATGTGATTAGTCTCTTAGAACTGCAAGGACTGGGGAATCCATCAAAATCGGAAGCAGTCAAGAGCCTATTGAAATCAAAACTCCCCGAAATCCTCATCCTCCAGGAGACTAAAATATAAGGCAGAGCCCTTCTAGAACTCAACAAAGCAAAATGGAAAACAAAAGCTAGAAAAGCGATAAGTGCCAGAGGAACATGCGGCGAGATAGCCACACTCTGGGAAGTAGACAAGTTTTAGCTTGAGAGCTCTTTCCAGATGCAGCACTGGATTTACATCGAACTCCACCACCTCCCAAGTAAGATAAACTTTGCTCTCTTTAATCTCTATGTACCTATCCTCTATACAGAAAAGGAAGAATGCTAGCAAACACTGACTGAATTTCTGGAAGCATACTCCCTCAAGAACATAATTATTGTGGGAGACTTCAATCTAATCCTCAACCCAAAGGAAAAAAGAGGAGAAACCAGCAGCAGGGACCGCTTTCTTCCCTTGGTGGAAAATCTGATTCAACAATGGGATTTACTGGATTTCAAGCCAAAAAAAAGGGCTTTACACATGGACAAATAATAAAACAGGGGAGGAGCACATATCAGCCAGGCTGGATAGATTCCTACTCCACAGCTCCTTCCTCTCCGAGAAGATGATCATTTCCACGAAAATTCTACCAAAGTGGAAGTCAGATCATAAACCCATCCTCCTTCTACCAATCTCGCTTTGTAATGTGTCCTACAAAATTCTCACCAAGTTACTTGCAAATAGAATAAAGCCTTTGCTGGAAAAACTCATCTCAACCAACCAAGGAGGGTTTGTCAAAGGCGGGCATATCCTGGATAATATGATTCTGGTCCAGGAAATCATCCACTCCAGCAATCAACGCAAAGAGCAAGGTATGCTCATCAAACTGGACATGGTGAACGCCTTCGATCGAGTAAGGCACTCTTTCCTCCTCCAAGTTCTTTCTGCATTTGGATTCAGTTCTGAATTTGTTAAAATAATTAAAACATATGGAGAACCTTGGATAGCCCCCCTAGTAAATGGCAAACCGGCAAAATACTTCGAAGCTTCGAGGGGAATCAGGCAAGGCTGCCCTCTATCCCCCTTCCTGTATATTATGATGGTAGACTCTCTCAGCAGAAAGCTCACAGCTGAGAAGCTCAAGGGGACTCTTCCTAGCATTAGCGCCATAACTGGAACAACCCCAATCAATCATGCCTTGTTCACCAATGACTCCATCCTTATGGGGGGAGCCTCCATTAAAATAGCAAGAGCCTTCAATGGAGTAATCCAAAGCTTCTGCAGAGTCTCCGGAGCAATGGTCAACAAGAGGAAAAGTGCAGTGTACGGTTGGGCGGTAGACCAGCAAACTATACTTAAGATTGCCCAAGCCCTGGGCTTCACCGACTATGTCTCCTAGGAAAAATTCAAGTACCTTGGCCTGCCTTTAACCTTGGGTACCAACAAGGCCCCTCATTGGATGGAAATTATCAGCAAAATTAAGGCTAAAATGACTTCTTGGGGTGGACAGTGGCTCACCACAACAAGGAAGCTCACTCTAGTCAAGTTAGTTCTCTCATCCCTTCCTATATACCAGGCCTCGTTCCTTTTAGCTTGAAAAATGATCACCAAACAGCTAGCAAAGCTGATTTGAAACTTTCTATGGCAAGGAGGAAAGGGGAACCAAAAAAAAATTCATATAGTAAACTGGGACATAGTGAAAAGGCCAATATCTGAAGGTGGACTACAAGTAAGAGATCATGGGTTGGCCAATTTGGCAATGAGAGGCAAGATCCTCTGGAAAATCTTCTCAAATCAAAGACACTCTGTTAGTCAAGTTCTAATTAAAAAATATATGCACCTAAGTTGCACGAAACGGGGAAACGGAAACGAGTTTCTGAAACGGGAAGCGATACGAAACGCGACCTCCCCAAATTTGAGGAAATGGGGAAACACAAATATATATATAAATATAAATATATATATATATATAATATATATTAAAATATTTAAAAATTAATATATATGTGCATCATAAAGCATTAATGATACTAAAATTTATTCATTAAACATTAAGATTAAATTTATAATACATTACTCATGAGTCATGAATGATCACATAATGAAAATAAAAATATAGGAAAATCCAAAAGCAACCATTAAAGTTTATTATATATCCAAGGGCAAAATCTCAAAATCAGCGTTTATTTATATTAGTATATGAGGCTGCAAGTACAATAAAGACTATAAGGCTGCAAGAACTATAGAGACAAAAGACTAATCCTCATCATAACAATCCTCATCAAAACTAGAAGCAGCACAATGCTCAACAGTGGATGGTGGTGCTGAAGAAGATGATGCACCAATTCCACTTCCAGACTCGTCCTCAATATTCAGGGCAGCAAGAGAGCTCCAAATCAGGATTTTCTGCCTCCACATCGCATTCTTTAGAAGGACCACTGTTGTATTCTGGACCCCTACGAGATGCAAGGCGAAGGTTGGAGTGCACATAAACAAGATCCTCTGCTTTCTGTGAGCCCACTATGCCTTCACAGAATGAATAAAACCAAGTGCTCCAATTCCTTTCTGGATGAAAAAGCTTGCCACTTGTGAAGAATACGAATGGCAAGGTTTTGCAAATGTACTCCATTTGCTCCATGACAAATCCACCACCTAACTGGATTCATGGTGCTTCTCTCCTCCAAAGCTGATATATCTGCATAATCATCTATTCCTGCAGCAAAACTGCCAAATTCCTCCTTTACCTCCCTATGTGGCTTTTTCCACCCCATTAGCCACCTCTCTATCCTTATGGGGTGCCTTCCTCTTCCCTTTGCTTTGAGCAATAAGCTCCTCATCATAAAATTTGGGGTTCAAAGCATGTGCTAAAGTGTGCAATGGAGTATTGAAATTGTTCCACCTATCAACAATGATTTTCTTGATCAAACCAGCAAAACGATCATCAACAAACAAAAGTTGTGGAGACTCTTGCGAAATGATTTCCATAGTTTTCTCAACCATGGAATCCATGCCATCATATACCTCTCCCAAGAAAGGTTGGTCAGTGTCAGCACTCCGGAGAAGCTCAAATGCAGGGTTTGTGAACTTTAGCAAGAAATCTACCTTGCTCCACCAATCCTCATCAAGGCACAATCTACGCACCATAGATCCCCGCTCTGAATCTACTTGTCTCCACTCAACCCAAAGTTGACTCACCACCATAGAAACTAATGCATGCTTAACCTCAACAAGGCGGCGTAACATCACGAAGTTTGAGGCATATCTTGTCTCAGCAACTTTTAACAACTCGAATTTGGAGTACTCTCGAAAAATGGCCTGAGACTAGTGGTGGTTGGTGATGAATTTGATAATCTCCCTTGCATCCCCTGTGAGTTCCTTTATCCAGGAAACTTTGTTGTCGATCTCCTCTAAGATCAGATTCAGATTATGGACAATGTATGGTGTCCAAAAGATGTGGTCATACCTCCCCTCAATAATTAAACCTGCAGCTTTGCAAACTGGTGCATTATCCGTGATAACTTGCACCACCTTGTTAGGCCCTATTTGTTCAATAGCTTTTATAATAACATCAACAATGAACTGTGCATCTTTCACCTCTCCTGAGCAGTCTTCTGCCTTGATAAACATTGCTCCTTTGGGGGAAGTGGCAATGATATTTATCAATGGTCTGCGCCTTATATCTGTCCAACCATCTGAGACTATGGTAACCCTAGAGCTACTCCAAGAAAAACGAATTGGAGCTAAAATTTCCTCCACAAGTTCCTTCTCATTTTTGAGAAGCTGGGTTCTGATTTTCTCATAGTTGGGCCCCTTGTACCCTTGAGGAGCTTTGTTAACTGCCCTTATCATATCTTGCCAGTAAGGAGAGCGAACAACATTGAATGGGATACCACATGCATAAATGCACCTAGCCACTCTGGAATCAGTTTCTTCTCTTGCTTGCACATTCACCAATCTAGCAATTCTGCTATCCTGAACTGAAGGGGATGCCCCTGGGCCTCTGGTATTTTTGGGTGCTGGTTGTTCATGTTGTTCAGTGTGACCAACTCTCCTCTTTCTTGCTTCAGCTACAATCCTTGGCTCAATGTTAGATGGAGTTTGAGTAAGCTCATCATGCCTTTTCTTATTACCATCCGCCTCATCTTGCTCTCTTTGATATGCCCTCCTTGCCAATGGATGTTGAAATTTGGTACCGGAGGACAGGTGGTTCCCTTAGGCTTTGATCTTCGGCCTAGGGAAAAGTGTCCAAAAGATTTTAATTTTTCTCCTAAAGTGACTTTATAATTTTTATAAAGTTAAAATATAATTTAAAAGTGACTTT